>JBCNYH010000002.1:33520728-33532105 GCA_039654325.1 Tandanus tandanus
TGTGTGTGTGTGTGTGTGTGTGTGTGTGTGTGTGTGTGTGTGTGTGTGTGTGTGTGTGTGTGTGTGTGTGTGAAGAGATGAAGAGATAAAACACAGACCTGATTTTCCAGCACCCTCGCTGCCCAACAGAGCCAGTTTCACATCGTTCATGGCTGCAGAACTCAGACTCGGACCCTGCTTTACTCTCAGCCCAGGAGAAGTAAAGCTTCTTTCTTTCTTTCTTACTGTGCTTCTCTCTCTGTCTCGGAGGTTCTCCCTCCTTCTCATGCACATAAACGCTCTGATCTCCACATTCTCCTCCCACACCGTGCAGAATTTACCATCAGGAGGAATCAGGAGGTCACTCTGAAACAGATGGAATTTCACCCGTGTGAGATCGAGGAGCGTTTTGTTAACAGTGAACAGACAGAAAGTTATTTTCCTCACAAAGATCCGTGACTCGTAAACTATAAACTTTTCCCTCCTCTTTATACTGGAATTTACAATCCTCTCGGTATGTTTGGTTGTCATGACATTACAGTTAATTGGGTTATTTTGCACACAAACCCTCCCAGAGGTGAGTTTTTACACTCAGCCTGTTTTACTCATCACTTCCCCATGTTCACAGCACAAAGAAAAACCCTCCGGTCACTCATCTTCATCATGAGAGCATAGGTTTATCCAGCTGTGATCAGGTGAGTCATCTCTAACTTCATACATGAATAATCAGTGCCAAAAATAAATAAATATATATATATATATTGGTTTGCCGAACCAATGAATCCTATTAGGGTTGCAATGAGACTGGAGCCTATCTCAGCCGACACTTGGCAAAAATGGGGTACACCCCTAACTGCTCAACAGACCATCGCGAGGCCAACACACACACACAACCATTCACATGCACACTCACACCTAGGGGTAATTTGAAACAGACAGTTAGCCTAACGTGCATTTCTGTGGGAGGAAACCAGATTACCTAGAGAAAACCCACACAAGCACAGGGCGGGAAACTCCACACAGAAATACCCTGGGCAAGCTCGGGACTTAAACCCAGGACCTCCTTACTGGTGCTAACCACTACACCAAGATGCACCACCATGCAGCCCTCATTAAAATAATTTTTTCCTTTTTTTTTTCCATCTCTACACACTTTCACACTTTCCAGTAAAAAGACAAACAAACCTGAAGCCTGACGTTCACGTATTGCTACACTGATATCGTCGGTCTTCTCTTTCTTCCTGTTGATCTGATCATGGCATCTTTCAGGGTCCTGGTGCGGTTCATTCCGGTTCTTCTAGATGAGGACTTGCAGAACCTCTGGGACGGACCTTCAAAGAATGAAATTAAAATAGATCATTATTTATATGAGATGCAGTTGTGTGTGACATGGAACAATGTGCTCAATTTAATTCCATTTAAAACCAAGCACTTATCAAACAGTGCCTGTATTAAATTTATATAATAGTCTGAAATCTGAACTGACTTGCACTGCAAAGTACTACACAATGTACACTACACTTCACTATGCTAAAAAGGACTATGGGGTAATACACTGTATTATACTGTACTTAACTACACTGTACTAAATAACATTATACCACACTACACTATACTAATGAGTACTATAATATACTAAAGAGTACTATACTGTAATACAGAGTACTATACCACAGTGCATTATACTAAAGGGTACTATACTATAATATAGTACACTACATTATACTAAAGAAGGACTATGCAGTACTACACTATACTATACCGTACTTAACTACACTATACTAAAGAATACTATTTATACATATAATATTATATTACACTATACTGTTTTATACTGAAGAGCACTATACTACACTATACTATACTAAAAAGGACTGTGCTGTACTACACTATACTATAATGTACTTAACTGTGCTATACTATACTGCAAAGTACTATAATACACTACTTACTATACTACAGAGTACTATGCTTTGCTATACTATACTAAATAGGACTTTGCAGTACTTCCCTGTACTATACTGCAAAGTACTATACTACACATTGATATACTGTAGTCTACTGTACTATATTAAAAAGACAATATTACACAGTGTTATACTGTAATGTACTATACTTCACTATACTGTACTAACAGAGACTATACAGGATACTGTACTATATTGTGTGGTGTACTATAATACTCAGTCCTATAATACAATATACTATACAATACTATACAATAATACAATTCTATGTGTTGCACTGTACTGCAGTATCCAATATTACTATGACGTACTATGCTGTTATACTATACTGTTATGTTATACTGTAGTATACTATACTAAGCAGTACTATGCTGAAGCATGCTATGCTATGCTTTGTTTTACTGTGATGTACTATGCTATACTATGCTATGCTATACAGTGCTATGTAATACTATGCTGTGCTATACTATATTATGCTATACTATGTTATGTTATGATATGCTATACTATGCTATGCCATACTATACTATGCTATGCTATACTACAACTTGCTATACTACGCTATGTTTTGCTATGTAGTTTTATTATAATATATTATACTATGCTATCCTATACTGTGCTATGCTTTACTATGTAATACTATGCAATACTATGCTATGCTATACTATGCTATGTCATACTATGCTATGCTACACTATTACATGCTATACTGTGCTATACTATATTATGCTATACTATACTATGTTATGTTATGATATGCTATACTATGCTATACTACGCTATGCTACACTACAATATGCTATACTATGGTATTTTATGCTAGGTTGTTTTATTATAATGTATTATACTATGCGATACTATGCTGTGCTATACTATGCTATGCTACACTATAACATGCTATACTGTGCTATACTATATTATGCTATACTATACTATGTTATGTTATGCTATACAATGCTATGCTACACTAGCTATGCCATACTATACTATGCTATGCTATGCTACAATATGCTATACTACACTATTTTATGCTATGCTGTTTTATTATGATATACTATACTATGCTATTCTATACTGTGCTATGCTATACTATGCAATACTATGGTATACTTTGCTATACTATACTAAGTTATGCAATGCTATACTATGTTGTGCCATACTATACTATAAAATGCTATACTATAATATGTTATACTACAATATGCTATACTACACTATTTTATGCTATGCTTTTTTATGCTATACTATACTATGCTATACTATACTGTGCTATGCTATACTATACTGTGCTATGCTATACTGTGCTATGCTATACTATACTATAATATGCTATACTATACTAAGTTATGCAATGCTATACTATGCTGTGCTATACTATACTATAATATGCTATACTTTGCTATACTATACTTTGCTATACTATACTATGCTATACTATACTGTGCTATGCTATACTATACTATAATATGCTATACTTTGCTATACTATACTATAATATGCTATACTTTGCTATACTATACTAAGTTATGCAATGCTATACTATGCTGTGCCATACTATACTATAATATGCTATACGATGCTATGCTGTGCTATGCTGTACTGTGCTATACTATGAATTGCACTGCAATCGGGTGTGGTTTGCTGTATTGTGTTGCGCTTTGCTACACTATCGTATACAACTACACTAAACTAAACTATGCTATGATATGATATGCTGTTATGTTATACTGTTTTGCTGTTATACTACACTATTCTATACTGTATGTCATATCATGCTATGCTAGAATTTAGTGAACACATCATACTATAATGTAGTATATAATATGTTTTACCGCTGATCAGAAAGAAGGGAGAAGGTTTCTTTAGAGAAAAGAAAACAGATACTTTTTTAAAAATATATACACAGCAGTAAATCAGAGCAGCTCGTGAATTCAGCACGCTGAGACAAATTTAATAGCTTTTTGGGTTTAACCGCACCACACTGACCTCTGAGCTCATTCAGCTGTATGATCTAATGCCCTCTCGAACATCATTCAGCACTTATACAGACACTCCAAAGAACAAGAGAAGGAGAATACAGCACAATTACAGGAACAGACTGTAACCTTACTTTAAAAATAGTCATTACAAATGAGCTCTCCGAAAATCTGAGGGGGTAAAAAGGAGGTCAGAGAACAGAGAAAGATTTAAATACTGGCACTGGGGATATTACATCAGACCCATTAAAGGCGTTTTCCTTGAAGCCCGGTTTTTATCCCACAGTTTTCAGGGTAATAATCCTGACTCAGAATGAAACCTAATCTGATTTAAATCTCCTCCTCAAAGTGTTAGAAAAGATGAAGCAGAAAATATGTTACGAGAGGAGAGATTTACACAGTCATCACACGAAACCTTCATTTTCCAAAACAAAGAAACAGTTTAAGTGAAAAAATAGTTCTTAGGTTTTGAATTTCACAATTAAACAGAAACTTAGCAGGATTTTCACATACCATAAAATGTATGTTGTAAAAATCTGAGCAAATATTTAAGTAGGATTTATAAGTATAGTGGATTTGCCAACTTTCAATCACTCGCTCATTTCTTCGCCGGACCGTTTATTCCTGCTAGGGTCGTGACACTGCGCAAAAAACGGCTGAACGGCTCACCAGACCATCAGAAGGCCAACACCCACACATAGGGGCGATTTGGAACAGCCAATTAGACTAAGGAAACCAGAGTACCCGGAGGAAACCCATGCAAGCACAGGGAGAACATGCAAACTCCACACAGAAACGAGTGAGCTCAGGAATCGAACCCAGGACCTTCTTGCTGTGAGGCGGATGTACTAGCCACTACTCCACTGTGCCACCTCACCTTGATTCACTGGATCTGAATGAATAAAACAAGTACAGCTGGTATCAATATATCAGTATGTCTCTATTAAAATGTGCAATGTGGCATGTATATGTTTTCGCGTCATTTTCTTTTAATTTTGGACGTCCTTCTTGTTGGACCCAAGATACTCTTTCATTCATTTTCTGAACCGCTTAATCCTAATTAGGGTCACGGGGAGGCTGGCACCTATCTGAGCCAACTCTGGGCGAGGGCGAGGTACACACTGGACAGTTCTCCAGGCCATCGTGGGGCAAAACACGCTGACGGCAATCCAGTGGCTCACTCTTTACGAATGACAGCAATGGTTGTTGTCACCACAGACAGCAACCTGGTGACAGTGGGGCTTGAACACCCAACCTTCGGATCAGTAAGCCAGAACCTTACCACCCGGACCGAAGCTAAATGTGAATTAAAGATTTGTACCTGGATATTTAGAGAAACTTTAGAGAGACTCTAGAGAAATGGGAGCCTGCCAAGGTTACATGTTAAATGCCTGATTGTAATCATCTCATATCCTCATTAACATCTATAGCTTTAAATAATCATAAATAACAATTAACTCATGGGCGGCATGGTGGCAGACTGGTTAGCACGTCTGCTGCACAGCAGGAAGGCCTGGACATTGGACATTTCTGTGTGGAGTTTGCATGTTTTCCCTGTGCTTACGTGGGTTTCCTCCGGGTACTCCGGTTTCCTCCCATAGTCCAATGTTGGCCCTCTGATGGTCTGGTGAGCTGTTCAGGGTGTACCCCGCCCTCGCCCAGAGTCGGCTGAGATGGGCACCAGCCTCCCTGCGCCCCTAATTAGGATTAAGTGGCTTAGAACAATTATTCACTGAAGGTGAAGTGGATATTTCAAAAGAGTCCCCTGAGACAGAACTTCGAACAATATCCACTGAGCCTGAGACAAATCATTGTTTTAGCATATACTACACAGGTACATAAGAAAAGCAAATTAAAGTTAGATTTTTATGGTTAATTTTTAGATTATTATTTTTTTAAGATTCAACCATTATCCTGAGCGGACATTGGAGTAATGGATTATACATTGCGGGGCTTAAAAAAAAAAAGTCGCACACACGAATTTGTTGTTCCACCTTTAGCGTTGCTTACAGCACGTAATCGTGGTAATCATTTCAACAAACTTCAGCAACATAACGTTTATTTCCATCCAGTGTCGGGTTCATTTCTCACCGACGTCTTGAAACGATGAGGGAAAAACTGAACCCCTCCATAAAGTCTTCTCCAGCACATCCCCAAAACTTTCAGTAGGGTTAAGGTCAGGACTCTGGGGGGCCGATACATACGTGAAAATGATTCCTCGTGCTCCCTGAACCACTCGCTCATTATTCGAGTCCCCGTTTTATATCCGTTCCATCACTGAAGAAAAAGTGCATTGATGTGATAACCTGCTTATTCAGTACATTCAGATCATCAGCTGACTTCATTTTATTGCCACATTAATGTTGCTGAGCCTCGACCGGAACAACTGGAGCAACAACGCCATGGAGATTACACGCTGTGATCAAGGATAAATGATCTCCATGAACATATTAGAGTGTGAGACTTTTTTTTTGGCCAGGTAGTGTATGTAATGGTGTTATGTAATCTGGATACCAAAAATGGTAACTGTATTCTATTATAATAAAGAAAAAAGATGTAATCAGATTACTGGTACATTTAGTAAAAAAAAAAAAAAAAAACAGGATAAACTACAAACACATGCACAGTAAGGACACATTACAACCACTGAAGCAGCATCATGGTGACAGGTGTCATGCCGTAAAGTGTTCACCTGCCAAAAAGTGACTGTTGTCCGTGAGCGCACTCAGCCTCTTAAAGCAGCACTGCGGAAGTTTACAAACGTCTCCAGGTTCTTGTATCTGGGTAAAATGGTCACGATGAGTAAATGCACATAATGTTATG
Source organism: Tandanus tandanus (assembly GCA_039654325.1). Lineage (NCBI taxonomy): Eukaryota > Metazoa > Chordata > Actinopteri > Siluriformes > Plotosidae > Tandanus > Tandanus tandanus. The sequence goes on from JBCNYH010000002.1 coordinate 33,527,474, forward strand.
TCACTGCTAATAGCAAAGTCATGTCTCCGTAAAACCTTGAATCCACCTGATCACAGTTTCAATCTCAGAATGGTCTCAAATTTGTCTTGTGATATTTGTTGCAATACATTTTGGTTGCCTGGTTCATGAACTCATCACAAAAAAATTCAATCATGTTGTAAATTTCCACGAATGTCGCAAAACGAGGTTCTGATGCGAGGTAGTCTCAAACGCTTCTCAAACTGTCCGCACATGTTGCGAGAAGGTCGAAAAGTTGTCGTTTAGTTCACAAATTGTTCGTTTTTCATTTAAGACTTCCACGCGGTAAGTTTGAGAAAAGTTTGAGACTTGCTGGCGTCTGCCATATTCTGTGAGTTTTGTCATCATTCACTAATAACGTGCAAATAAAAGGCGAATGGTTTGAGAACAAAAAGCAAACAAAACGCGACGGATTTACGACAGGAGATTCGATTTTCTCCACCTAACATCCGCAAACCAATCGCAGATCAGCTGCAAATCAGTCGTGCGACCTTCTCATGACTTTTGCATGATATACGTATTTATATATTTAAGCCGCAAAATATTCGCTTGCATGTGGAGTAGCAAAACATCTTCATCATCATCATCATCATCATCATCACCTTCCACTTGTCGTGGGGGCAGCAGCCTAATCAGTGAGGTCCAGGCGTCCCTCTCCCCAGCCACTTTCTCCAGCTCCAGCTCTCAGGACACCGAGGCGTTCCCAGACCAGCCGAGAGACGTAGTCCCTCCAGCGTGTTCCGGGTCTCTTCCCGGTTGGACATGCCCGAAACACCACACCAGGGAGGCGTTCGTGAGGCATTCTAATCAGATGCCTGAGCCACTTCAACTGGCTCCTCTCAGTGCGGAGGAGCAGCGGTTCTTCTCCGAGCTCCTCCCGGACGGCCGAGCTTCTCACCCTATTTCTGAGGCTCATTTCAGCCGCCTGTATCCGCGATCTGTATATCTTGTTCTTTCGATCAGTACCCAAAGCTCATGACCACAGGTGAGGGTAGGGACATTGTCATGGTTGCACAACATCTTTGACGCGAATTTCAAAATTTACAAAAAAAAGCAAAGAAATCAATTTGCGTCATTCGCTTTTCTATCGCACCTCTAGTGTGGTCACCTCTTTAGAAGATGTTGAGTTTTAGGAGTTTTAATAGTGTAGCAAAGATGGAGAAAAGTTTAAAGATTAAAAATGCCACCGTGATTAATACAGCGCCACCATGAGGTCAGTGCAAGCCTTATGTGATTTCGCAGTGGGTGAAATTTCCAAACTACCTCCGAATTTTGGTGATTCTAAACATTATAGTTTTTGCTGCACAAACACTTTTATAGGAGAATCAGAACAAAATCAATATCCTCACAGTTTCCTGCTTGGAACCCGAAAAAAAACCATCTAATAGAAAATTAGATCAATAATTAATGCACTTTTTAATGAGTTTATTATTAGTGTAGTGTCCCGCCGTACACATCCCAGTGAATGAGCTGGTACTGCAGAACCGACAGAACCCATTTCACCCAGCTGTAGAATAAGGACAACATTATTTAGACGTTTCAAGAATGTTAATTCTTTTTTTTTCTTTGTTTTTCAACTCATTCTTTATTGTGGTGAGGAAGTTCAGTGATGAGAAAGTTCACATGAAAGGAGCTCCACTCTCTGTTTTGGTTTTTGCGATGATCTGAAATGAAAGGTGTAAAACCAAAATCTTTTTGTTCTTTTCTCTTTAGATGAAAGAGAAAAGAGAAATTCGTTCATCTGCCAAACTGCTTATTCCTGCTAGAGTCGGGGGGACGCTGGTGCCTGTGGGTGAAGGTGGGGTGCAACCTGAACAGCTTACCAGTCCATTGCAAGGCTAACACCCACACAACCATTCACACTCACACTCACAAGTAGGGGCAATTTAGATCAGCCAATTAGCCTACTGTGTATGTCTTTGGAATCTGGAAGGAAACCGTTTTCTTTTCATTGGTTCTGAATCTCAAACCCGGCTTTTAAAACGTTTCTAAAATGTGGGGGAAAATATTATTGTAAAAAGATTCACAGATTCACACTACGATTTTATTTTATTTTTTTAATATTTGTAAAAACGGGGGATGAAGGAGGGAGAGAGAGGAAGATGGAGGGAGAGAGATGAAGAGAAGAGAAGAAGAGAGAGAGAGAGCAAAAGGGAGAGAGAGAGGAGAGAGATAGAGAGAAAGAGATAGAAAGAGAAAGAGAGAGTTTGAGAGAGTGAGGGAGAGAAAATTAGAGAGAAAAAGAGATTGAGAGAGAAAGACAATGAGAGAGATTGAGAAAGAATGAGACAGAAAGAGAACGAGAGAGAAAGAGAGAGAGATTGAGAGAGAGATTAAGAGGAAGAGAGAGAATGAGAGAGAGAGGGAGAGATTGAGAGAGAGATTGAGAGAGAGAACCAGAGGGAGAGAGATTGAGTGAGCAAGAGAGAGAGAGAAAGATAGAGAGAGAGAGAAAGAGAGAGCTTGGGAGAGAGATTAAGAGAAAGAACCAGAGGGAGAGAGATTGAGAGAGCGAGAGAGAGAGAGAGAGAGAGAGAGAACATTCTTCTTTTCTGTGGTTTGTGGTGAAGTTAAATGGATACGATCCGCTTGTGAGAAAGTAGAAATGAATAAATAATGAAATGAAAAGTAAAAGTTTGGCGGTGAATGAAACATCTGGAGGTGTTGAAGGGAGAATCCGAGGAAGAGCTGAGAGCTTGAGGAAGTTTAATTCTTCTGAAGGTGAAATCAGTGCAGCTGTTGATGATGCTGATTAATAGAAAGGGTTAAAAACGGAGCAGTAAAAAGCCTGGACGCTGTTTTTATCTCATCACTGGGGGAACATGCAGCTTCGGGGTTTACAAATAGTGTTTATGGCACATCGACAAAGCAGCAAAGTCGTCAGGAGTACCAGAGGGATCTGATTTATATATCGTCAGCGTCAGCGTGAGAAGAATCCAGTCAGTGTGTGCGCAAAAAAAATGTTTAAAAAATGATAATAATAAAACAAGAAAGTTACAATTCCATCTGAACAGTAAGCCATTAATAACTAATATTCACCATGAACATGGACTATTTATACAACCTGTACAGATCATACAGCAGATATACAGGGAGGAGGAAAAGAAGAAGGAGAAGAGGAGGAGAAGGTGAAGAAAAAGGAAGAGAAGACGGAAGAGGAGGAGGAGGAGGGAAAGAAGAAGAAAATGGAGAAGGTGGAGAAGGTGGAGGAGGAGGAACCGAAAAGGAGGAGAAGAATAGGAGGAGGAGGCAGGGGAGAAGAAAGAGGAGAAAAGGAGGAGAAGGAGGAGTGAGAGAAGGAGAAGAAATAGAAGAAGGATGAAGGGAAGAAGAATAAGAAGAAAAGAACATTGCTGGGAAAGAAAGGTAGAAACTGATGACATCCGTCTTAAATAAAGCTGTAAATGATTTAAAGAGAAATAAAAACTGAATTCTAAACAAATAATCCTCAACATTTTTATCTCTAATAAACAATAAAAAATTATCAAATTCTACTACTACTACTACTACTACTACTATTATTATTATTATAATGATTATTATTATTATTATTATTATTATTATTATTATTATTATGATTATTATGATTATTATTATTATTATTATGAAGAGCTTTTCGTTTCTTTTCATTACCCTGTACACGAGGAAGAATCCGCACTCCTCCTTCATTTCTACCTGAGAAATAATTCATTATTTGAATATTTTAGAATCATTACTAAATGAACATTTGACATATTTAAAAACGAGTTACCTAGCAACATCCAATCAGAATCCACCTTCCTCTCTAGAATAGGAGGAGTATTTTGATCGATTAATAGCCAGAGCAAAATTAATTCAACATCGTCTGTCCAATGTGAACGGCTGCTGGGTTTAGGGTTATATAAACTGCTCCCCCTACAGGACTAACGGGTAGCTACAGTAGGAAAAACTAAAAGCTCAAGATATATATATATATATATATATATATACACATACATGGCATATAAAGCATATAAAAACATACAAGGTCACATTCTCTATCATAAATATATTGTATATTACTGTATATAACCAATCCACATGGATCTTCTACGTCCACTAAGCAGCAGTCGCCAGCAACCTGTGAGATATCAAAAACTTTCCAGAGAGAAGCTCCCACAGGAAGTCCATCCGAGTGCAGGAGATCGCAGCATAACTATCAGGATTACAAACCTCCGGCTGTGTGAATACGGAACAGTCCCACACACAGAGTTACAAGAAGTTAAAGGAGGAGAAGAGTGAGAGCTTTAAAAAAGTTTGAATCAGGTTTAGCTCTCAAACGGAAGCTGTGGTACTGGTTTGGGTTAGAAGACCCTTATTGGACAGGAAGTTAATAGTGATGTCTCCTATAGCTGAGAGAGCGCCTCCTCTTCCTCTTCCTGTGGCCCTGCTCTCTCCTCTCAGGCCAGGGGAAGGCGTTCGCGGCCGCACACTCGGGCTCTTCGTAATCATCGCTGTCCGAGTCGTCGTCCTCGTCAGGAGCGGGACAGTGGAGCTCGGGGAAAACCACGCTAAGCTTGGACAAGAAGAAAGTCTGGAGACTGCTGCCGGCCTGAGCCACTTCAGAATCCGGCTGAAGAGAGACAGAGAAGGGGG
>JBCNYH010000002.1:33578796-33595889 GCA_039654325.1 Tandanus tandanus
TAAGCTGCAGATGATTCTGTTCACACCATGTGACGAAGGAGTCCACAGCAGCCCGATATTCCGTCTCATCACCTCCAGTGATACATCCAACTACAGCAGAGTCATCAGAAAACTTCTGAGTGGCAGGTCTCTGTGCAGTAGCTGAAGTCAGTTGTGTAGAGGGTGAAGAGAAAAGGGGAGAGGACGGTCCCTTGAGGTGCTCCGGTGTTGCTGACCACCGTGTCCGACACGCAGTGCTGCAGGCGCACATATTGTGGTCTTCCAGTCAGGTAGTCCACAATCCAGGACACAAGAGAGGCGTCCACCTGCACCGCTGTCAGCTTCTCACCAAGAAGGGTCGGCCTGATGGTGTTGAATGCACTGGAAAAGTAAAAAAACATGACCCTCACAGTGCTCGCTTAGTAGGTGAGTCACTACAGAAAACCCCCCAAAAAACCAGAATTGGTCACAACTTGTGCTAAGCCAACCGCTAACAGCAGATCTGTTCATTCTAGACTGATTCCACGAAAAGCAACAACATTTGGAATAAAGTGCTCAGTTTTAAGAACATATTTTTGTATTTTCAGAAACAGGCCTCATCCTCCATCACCTGATGACAGTGACTGGGGAGAGGGGCACTGTAATCAGCCTGACGCAACCAGAAATGTGCTAGCAAGTAAGACTCCCTTCTAACCACATACGGTGAGCTATAACTGGGATCCCACTCACTTTTTTCAGTTTGCATGTTCTCCCTGTGCTTGTCTGGATTTCCTCCAAGCAATCCGGTTTCATCCCACTGTCCAACGGCATGCACAGTAGGCTAATTGGCTGTTCCAAATTGCCCCTAGGTGTGAATGTGAGTGTGAATGGTTGTGTCTGTGTTGCCCTACGATGGTCTGGTGAGCAGTTCAAGGTGTACCCCACCTGTCCAATGTCCAATGAGAAAGTCTCCAGCCTCCTCGCGTCCCTAATAGCATTAAGCAATTCTGCGAATAATTGAGCTTTTCCTATGAAGTTGGATCGTAGTACTAAGAACAATAACTCTGATTAAAATCACTCGACGTCTGCCAAGTTTGAAGACATTCTGAGAAAAGCTGAAGAGGGAGTTGATGTCAAAAGACGGATGACGAGACAACAGAGTCCCCCTTCAGGCCTTCATCCGGCGGGTGATAGAAAGTGCGAGGGGCATTCTCTTTCTTCCCAGTCAATGACAGCTACACTAGCCAATCAGGGCCCTCTGTGAAATCCTGCATGTGGAAGAGGGCGGGTAGCGTTTTCATCTGGTGTGTTATATGTTCGCATGAAGCACACGTTCGTCTTCATCCTCCACAGCTGCGAGCTGTCGTAAGGGTGAAAGATAAAATCACTAAATAATCTGAAAGGCTTTATTGATTTTTAATTTTTTATTCATTTATTTTTTACAAAGAATTGCAAGTACGGGAATCTTCAAGTGTTAATACATGTACAAAATGTACTCTGGCGTTAAATACTACACAGTCGCTGTACAGCCACCTCACACTCACTTCCATTTATTCACTCTTTACTCAGCTCTCTCTCTCTCTCTCTCTCTCTCTCTCACACACACACACACACACACCCGGTGGTAGTGCTGTACCGGTATCATCACAGACCCCTCAGTACCACTCTGTCTTGATCCTCTCATACAGACAGTACCAGGAAACAGAATAATCACTGTCACATCATCATTCATTAATATATACAGGACATGGAACTGCTCAGGTCGAATCACACACACACTTCTTCAGACAGACGAGTTGGGTTGAATCTTTAAACGCAGCGTTGGAATGGTTGGGTTGTTTAGAGGCTCCGGATGATCAGTTCTTTTTATGGAGAAACTTCATTTTATTCCCTGGATTAAAAAAAAGAAAAGAAAATGATTTTTTTTTATCTACTTATGGCTTAAACTGTTACAAAGCACAGACACTTTCATCAACGAATGTGTACAGGAATCTCTGCGACAGTCAGTGACAAAGAGATGGGTCAGTATTCAGAGTCACACACTAAGTAGCGCGAGTAATTAGCATGCTATCCACTAGCTGAGATATATCAAAATAAATATAATAAAATTCACAAGTCTGAATGATATATCCAGATGTTATACACTGATCAGCCATCACATAAATCCCAGTGACAGATAAAGTGAAGAATTAACAATTATTATTATTATATCCACACCAAATGGACATGAGCAATCGTGCCTTCTGATTGGCTCCTTTACTATAGGATATCAGCTCATATACCGTGAGGACAGAAAAACAAAAATGTCAGGTGTTACCGAACCTATGGAGAACAAAACTCTAAAAAAAAAAAAAACCCACTCCCTCACTCATTCTCATTCACTTATCTGCTAAACCGATTAATCCGTCTAAGGTCGCGGGGAGGCTGGTGCCTATCTCAGCCGCCTGTGGGTCAAGGCAGGGTGCACCCTGAACAGCTCGGCGGACAACACACACACACAACCATTAACACTCACACTCACACCTAGGGGCAATTTGGAACAGACAATTCGCCTACTGTGCATGTCTTTGATTATGGAGAAAAAAGGAGGAAAGCACAGGGAGAACATGCAAACTCCACGAAGAAACGCGGTCGCCAAGAAAGGGACGCGAACCCAGGACCTTCTTGCTGTGAGGCGGACGTGCTAACCATCACACCACTGTGCCGCCCTGTTCCAGGACTAATGGTTTATTTAAATAAGATCCACGTTTTAAAACATATTCAGAGTTTTATTATATACTCCACGGAAATATGAGAAAAACTAATTAAATCCACATATTTATAGTTTCTTTTTTTTTATTTTCAAAGGTTGCTCATAATCACGCCATCATTTTTTTAAGGATTTCAGAATTAGTGACCGAGACAAACTGCTAGGTTTTGACGGCTGTTTCGATTCCAGCTGTGCTCGGGATAACAATTATGCACCGAGGGCAAAGTGAATCTTGCTTAAGAGCCTGTGAGACGGAAGAACGAGGGGACTATTCAAGTTCACTGAGCTCCAGGTGAATAACTGATTTAGTTTTTGGTTTTGATTTGATATACTACATGGGAACATAAGCAGAGAAGCACACTAAAACGAGATTTTTTTTAAAGATTTTTTTGTTTTTGTTTTATCTTTACATTTTTTTAAACCATGCCAGATGCAGGTGAGCTTCAAATGCAAGCAAGAGCAGGTGGTTTCAGTATATACTACACAAAAACAATGAAAAGCAAATTAAAACGAGATTTCTACAGTCTATACTATACTGAGGCAGGTCAGGGGAGTACCGCGCTTTGAGCAGGCTAATAACTCTTTGTAGCACACGGCGTCTGTTCAGGTCTGTTCAACATATTCATTCATCTACGAGGTCTGAGACTCTCTGCAACTAATTCCCCAACTATCTGCGACTATCTGTGATCGACCACAACGCTCTCGTACTGTCAGCCGTAAAATCGCGGGTAGTTGGCGACGGTCACCGATTAGTAGATTATCGCGTGTAATCGCTCAACATTTGGAAACACTGTGACACTGTAAGTGCGTCTCGCTGACAGGATTCCTCGCTGACAGTGATATGGTTGATGATATCGGTCGCAGACCCCTCATGCTCGCTCGCGACCTAAAAATTGATAGAATCGTGGGCATTATCGCTCAAATGAGACGATGAGATCGGGGCTTAGACTGCAATCTGTAAAGGAGTTTAGTATAGACTGCACAGAGACACAAGAAAAACAAACTATAACAAGATTTTTGTGGTTTATTTTTCCATTTTAAGGAGAGATAATGATGACGCCACCTGCTCGAAGTGACTGTGACAAATTGTGCTGGTTCGCTGTTTTGATTCAAACATTATCCACTCGGAATAAGGTTTATAATCCCGAAATAACGGCCAATCAGAATGGACGTTAGCATATAGTGACATTAATATATATATATATTGTGTGTGTGTGAGTGAGAGAGAGAGAGAGAGAGAGAAATGACTGGGAGGATGTTTTTGCTCGGCTGTGTTTCAGTGTCTATAATTTTGTTCAGAATACAAATCACTCTACTTCTTTTTATTCCTCTATCATTCCTGATTTCAGTTTTTTATCCCTCACTTTTCCTCCTTTAAGCTTAAATTCATATTTTTGAGGCCAAACGACTCCTCGTGATTAAAATCTGGGACATTTTCTAGTAAATATCTACAGATTACATAAATACAGCATAATGTTATTTCTTTTTTTTATTCCTCCATCCTTTCATTAGTCCCCCTGATGGATTCCTTAGTTTCTATGTTAATATCTCCCTCTCTCTCTCTCTCACACACACACACACACACACACACACACACACACACACACACACACACACACAATTTAATCTCTCTCACTTTCATCTCCATTCATTTCTATCTCTCTTTCTCACTCACTTCATCTATTTTCTCTCTGTCTCTCTCTCTTTCACTTCTCTATTTCCTTTCTTAGTCTCAGTCTCTGTTATCCACCTATTTACTTTCTTTATCTCTCTTTCACTTCTCCATCCATTTCTATCTCTTTCTCACTCACTTCTCAATCCATTTCACTTCTCTGACACTCAACTTTCCATCCCTTTTTTATTTCTGTCCACCCTTTGTGTTTATAACTAAATACCCCCTCTCTCTTGTCCATTCTTCTCTCTCTCTCTCTCTCTCTTTTTCTCTTACTTTTCCATCCATTTCATTTCTTTACCTCTCTTTCACTTCTCCATACATTTCTTTATCTCTCTTTCTCACCCAATTCACCTCTCAGTTCGCATCTTTTTACTTTTTTGTCCAACCTTTGTGTTTAAATACCCCCCTCTCTCCCTCTCTCCCTTGTCACTCTTTCCACTTCTCCATCCATTTTAACTGTCTCTCTCTCTCTCTGAATCCCTCTGTTACTCTATCACTTTGATTAATGAGATTGTTTTCAGTGATATAAAGCACTGTACACCTCTTTATTATCCAGATCAACTCCTCACCTAGTCCTTTGAGGAACTTGTTGACGCCGCTCTGCTCGGTATCAGGTAACTCCTCCAGGTACTGCTCCACCCTCTGCTCGAACAGACCTGCACCACGACACACAACTTCAATCATGTCATCTTCTTAAATCTCCCTCCAATGCTTTCAGTGACCAGCAGAGGGCGGTAAAGCTCTAAACTGCAGCAGTGCGTTTCATATCACCGTACAGTCAGTGTTTATTCTTAAATGTATATTTCAGCTCTTAGGATCCTCAGACAAACAGTGCGATGTGTTTCCTGTCCCCTTCACTCTCATAATAATCCCTTTCACCTTTCGCTCTGCTCTTCCTCAGCTCTCGGTCCTGGATAAATCCAGCAAACATCTGAGACTCCATGAAGACCCCCAGGAAGCGGCGGATGCTTTTGGAGGCCACGGACTTGCGGAAGGGTTCCCGCTGGAACATGCGCTCGCCTCTCTCGCCCTGAGTCAGGAACAGCGAGTAGTGTCCGATGGTCTCCAGGAAGAAGCGGATAAAGGCCTCGGACACCACGCTGTTCAACGAGTTACACTCTGGAGAAAAAGGTAAACAGGAGTCATGAGTACATATACACCGGCACGTCAACATATAAAGTTTAATCCTCTACTGCAGGGGGGTCAAACTCATTTTTACTGAGGGTCATTTCTAGGTCATTGAGGGCTGAATAATCATCGAACATCTATTCAAAAAGGGCAACCACACTCTCACTTATTTGCTGAAACGCTTAATCCTACTAAGGTCACGGGGAAGCTGGAGCCTATCTCAGCCGACCCTGAGCGAAGGCAGGATATCCTGACCTAAACCCGGTACTTAAAACAGAGCATCTTTATTTTAGCCAGTTGCCCGGCTGCGCACCAATATTTCATCCAATCAGACGCTTCTGTTTATCTTATTTACCGTCATCTGACTCGCTGTCTGAGTCCTGGTCGATGATGCGGTTCCTCTGCTCCAGCGTTTGCTCCAGAGCCGCCTGTAGCTTGCGTGGAAGGAGTGAAGCCTCGTCGTCCAGCTGCGTGATCACATTACAGATATTTATTAAGGTTCATTTCTCAGAAAACATCTTTCTGAAAGCACTGAGTGTGACGAGAGGCACTCGGGGGGTGTTTCTGTGTGTGGAGTGGAGCTGTTGTGATCTTTTCACCTACACACCTGTCTGATGAAGCGATCCGTTCCCAGATGAAGCATTAAAGCCTGAAAGCACACAGAGAGTACGGTTACATAAACACATCTCTCAGGTCTAATCAAACAGCATGTGTTTATGGTGTCTCATCAGGACATCTCCACATCATGATCCGCACCAGGTGGAAGCTGACGGCCAATGAAAGCCCATCGAGTTTAAAATGACGAGCTTCTTACAGTGATGATCAGTACACGTTCTCGTTAAAAGGGCCAGGCAGTCTAACGGACTTTTACTCAGCACGTTTACTCTAACTGTACACTCTTAAAACGTGTAACCCTCTGAGAGAACCCTTCGAGGTTTAAACGCTAAACCGTTGTGTAGTAGTTTCTTCTTAATATCTTCAGCCTGTTATTAAGTTTACTGGATTCTGAAATCTGGGTCTTTAATTTCCTTTTTTCTTGTTAGTTAACAATTACACACTGATGACGTGGATGTTGCTGAGTGTTCTATGAGATGGAATGTTGAGGCGACTGTTCAGCATGCCCCACCGAGCCCGAGGTGAATAATTGTTTAAGAATATACGACATGGCAACATGAACACAAAAAGCACACGAAAACCAGATGTTTATGTACCAGTGAGCGGGTACAGAGCTGTGTACCTTTCAGAGTTTTAGTATATACTACACAGTAGCATAAAGAAAAGTAAACTAAACCTGGAGTTTTAAAATTAATTTTTCACATACAATAAAATAAGCTGGTCCGGGTGTACTCTGCCCTCGCCCAGAGATGGGCGCCAGCCTCCCCGTGACCCTAATTAGGATTAAGCGGTTCGGAAAATGAATGAACGAATAAAATAAAATAGTACTTTAACCATGGCAGAGGCAGGTCAGGTGAGCTTTACATGCTCCATCTCAAGAGGTCACAACTCAGTGCAAAGTACTAAAGGCAAACCGCACCCCGCCGGCTCTTTCATTCGTTCTAGACTTTTTCCATGAAAGGCAACAAAATTTAGAATCAGAGCATTTGATGGTCTGCGATGATCCAGGGTGTATTCTGCTCACGCCCAGAGTCGGCTGAGATGGGCACCGTCATCTCACTCACTCATTCGCCGAGCCTCTTAATCCTACGAGGGGCGTGGGGACGCTAGTTCCTATCTCAGCCAACCTTGGGCAAAGAACAGCTCGCAGGGCCGACACACACACAACCATTCACTGAGTGTTAATTTTGAAACAGCCAATTAGCCGAATGTGCATGTCTTTGGAGTGTGGGAGGAAACCAGAGTACCCGGAGGAAACCCACGTAAGCATGGGACGAACATGCATACTCCACATAGGACCGCCCAAGCCCAGGACTTGAACCCAGGACCTTCTTACTGTGAAGCAAACGTGCTAACCGCTATGCCGCCCAAAATAATTTTTTGTTAATTTTAAGGTGTGATAATGATGATGATTCCTGTTCCAAGTGACCGTGACACACTGTGAGTGTCCACTATCCACTCAGAATAATATCTATTATTATTCATTCAAGACCGTTTCTTGTTTTTGGTAGAAAACTGTCAAATAGTTCTTTATATTCCATCATTACTATCGGATAAGTTGAATAATTACTGCACAATTTGTACGCGCCAATGTTTCTCGTCATAGACACCAAAGGTCGGCTACGCCCTGCAGCAGACTGCCAAAGCACAGTGGCCCTAATCTGTAAACTTTATTTAGTTTTTTTATATTCATGGTGTTGTAAACATAAAGATAGAGGACTACAACAACATAAATACTGAGAAAATTAAATAACGTATAGAGCTTACGGCCGCAGAGCTTCGGACATGGTGGAGCCGAATGACGCAGTGCGTAGCTGATCTATAATATAATATATAATATCTATAATATCTATGTTCCTCGTCCCTGACAGAGAAAATGGCTGCCCTCTTTCAAAACTTCCTGTTCAACACAAAAAGCAAATAAAATTGTGTTCGATGAAAAAAAGTTTAATTCTTGAAATTAAAAAATAGGTTCTACCATCAAATACTTTAATTCCATATTTTGTTGCTTCTTGTGTCTAGGATGAATCACAAATGGTGCTAGCTGTCTAGCATGCTAACCTCACAGAGCTCATAGCTAGCAAGCACCATAGTAATATTACTGTCTGTTGTTTTGTGAAGAATAGGACACATTCAAATACTTGAATTCACTTTATTTACTAACTGCGAGTGCATACAGCTAACGTGACTAGCATCAGCAGAAAGGTCAGAAAGGTCTCAGGCTTCTGTTTTTCAGATACCTAGCTCCACCTAGTGGCAATGATAATTATCACGTTCCCACAGTGTCTACTTATATATTTTGGATGACTATTTTGAAAATGCTTTAAATGAATAATAAAACAACTCTAGAATTCGATCTCAGAGGGTGTTTCAGAGGGTGTTATCCATTTTGACCTCGGTGGATAACACCGCCTTGATTGAATAATTCTCCATATCGCATTTCAACCCATTCAATAATTACTTATTATATTGAATGAGGTGATCCAATCGGATCACACCATTCCCATGCGGTATGTACTTATATCTGTCATTTCTAATTCAAGCAGAAAACAACAACAAAAAGTAAAATATGACTACTTTACACCAGTTATTATGTACAACAGGCCTTTGTGGTGATGTTTCTCTACGCTGCTGTTTGTGGTGTAAATGTGCACAGTGATTGTGACTCCGCCCTCTGACGAGAGGTGAGGAACACAGAGTTTACCGACTGGACAGATTTAACTGATAAGTTTGTACACTGAAGCCTTTGGCTTTTGTTCTATGAAAGGCGTTTCGTCTGTGATGCTTTTTCTCTTCCTCGATTCCTGGAAGCAGTGAAAGATAAATCTGCTCCTTTGGGTTTATTTAATTGTTTTTTTTTCAGGTCAACAGCCAGACGGGTGATTTGAGTAAAGGCCAATTCATACAGCACACGTCGCATGGAGCGTCACGTCACGACCTCATTCACATTCCATCTCAATCCGCCTCATCAGACAGTCGTTCCTCAATCTCACACTCATCATATTCTAATACTAATGTGTGTGTGAGAAGATTACATTCCAGGGAAATATAAAAATATATTTATACACTTTTATTTAAACATCTACAGAGATGTACACTCACAGGCACACACACACACACACACACACACACACACACACACATGTTCACACACACACTCAAAAACAGACACAAACATGCACGTATGCACACACGCAGTTATACACACACACACACACACACACACACACGCATACACACACGCACTTATGCACACACAGACACGCAAAAAAACAGACACACAAACACACACACACACACACACACACACACAGACACACAAACACACACACACGTACAGGTCAGAGTGATTCGCCACAGGTTTGTTCGTTAGGGATTATATTTGCGACAGTGTCAACAAATACAACAGAACTGAATTGAACTGGTGAATTGAAGTGGTGGGTGTGGCTGAGGGGGTGTGGTTGAGGGGGCGTGGCTGAGATTTAGACCGATAAAGGTGAGTGAGGTCTCTGTACCTACATTTTTCTCATAGGCCACATATACACTCGAGTTGGGACATGCTAACACAGGTGTGTGAGATTGTGCGAGAGCGTGTGTGTGTGTGTGTGTGTGTGTGTGTGTGTGTGTGTGTGTGTGGGCTGTGAAACAGTCAGGAAAGTTTAGAAAAAGGAAAGAAAAGGAAAGTAAAAACGTGGGTTGTGGGTTCTGTTTGTGGTTTTGAGTAAACGGTGGAGTTTCCCTCAGTTCTGCGTCTCAGCGCTGATGAATCGTTACAGATCTCTGCGCTCGGAGCAGATAAGGAGAAAACCACAAACCCTGGGAAGCTTTTAAAAACCTGACTGCAGGCTGGGTCAGCCGAGGAGAGGCATCTCTGCTGACTCACTGACTCACTTTTCAGCTTCGATGTAATCGAGCGATGTACGTACAGAATATTTGGGCATTTTAATGGTGTTTAAGGTTTCAGAACTTCAGAAAGAAAAATATTTTGTTCAAATGTGACGTGTCCCTGGAGCCTCCTTCCACAAATCTTCCACAAACAGAGAATCTTATAAATATATTCCCTATTTTATTTCATTCTCATTTTTCATGTTGCGGCGTATTTTGTTTTTGATTAACACAACTTGCAGCCACGGTGGCGCAGTGGTTAACACGTCTGCCTCAAAGTAAGAAGGTCCTGGGAGTCCCGGGCTCGGCGAGGGCGTTTCTGTGTGGGGTTTGCATGTTCCCCTCATGCTTGCGTAGGTTTCCCCTGGGTGATCTGGTTTCCTCCCACAGTCCAAAGACATGCAAAGTAGGCTGATTGGCTGTTCCATATCGCCCCTAGCTGTGAGTGTGAATGGTTGTGTGTGTTGCCCTGCGATGGGCTGACGAGCCGTTCAGGGTGTACCCCACCTTCGACCAGAGTCGAACCGAAGGATAAAGCAGTTCGGCAAATGATATGAGACAAACTTGTAGATTAAAGCTTTAGACAGGAAACGTTTGTTTCCGTGGCAACACATGAGCAGTGTAACTTCACCAGGTCTGGGTGTGTTTGTGTTCCAAACATTCCGCATGCACCTGATTTTTTCCACCATCTGAGAGTGTGTGTTTGTGACTGTGAAATTGACAGATGCGTGTTAGCGTTAGCATTAGCATTACCTCCTCCACTGGGAGTTCCTTGAGTTTGGGCAGAGAGCTGGACAGGATCCCCACAAGGAACGGAGTCGGGCAGCACACGATGTCCACCATGGAGGACGGAAGCACAGGGATGAAGGTGTGCTGCCAGGAGAACGGGTAGAGCAGCGCCACCACGGCGTGTACACAACTGGACAGGACACTACAGAAGAAAACACACACTAAAATCAGCTGATTCTCACACACACACAGATAATCCTTCGATGGAAACAAAGCCCAGATTTTCCAGTTGATTCTGGTTGTACAGACGAGACGGTGGAATCTGCAACAATAAGTGAGATGCGATACTTTCCAGCAAATTCATTTATCATCACGAGAGAAAGCAAGACTATGTGAAGCGCTGAGAGCAATCGCAGGCCAAACATATCATGTGACCATTTTTTAAAGGGTGGGAAAAATACTCAAGTTCAAGTTTTTCTCAAGGTCACGGATACCGTTATCAGGAACATAGAGAAATGGGCAAAAAATAATAATTACGTTTTTATAACTCTCTCTTTGTCTGTCTCTCTTTCTCTCTCTTTCACTCACACACACACACACACACACACACACACACGCTGAGTTCTGGATTGTGATTGGTCAGAAGGTGATTCGTTATCAAGTTTTGACCACAAGGAGTTGTTTAATAAGATTTATGGAAGGAGTCTCCAGTGCCAGCACTTTGTAACAGGTGTAGAAGAAAAGTCTTCAGGACAGACGTGTTTACATTTCTTTACGATTTTTCTCAGTAACAAACTGTTCATTTCTTCTTTTATTACTTTAAAGAGAGAGAATAAAGAGTGATGGAGAAGGAACGAGTGTTTATAGCTGATATATTTTGTCATCATCAACATAACGAGATGAGAGTGGAACAGACGAGGGCAGTGAGGTCAGGTGATAGTAGGAGGCAGTCCAGTTCCAGCAGCTCTCTGTCATTCCCAAAGTTTTCAGTTTCTCTTCTGAATGTTGGGTTTCTTAGTTTCACCCCTAATCGATTCATAGAGGCGGATCGGCTTCCAGCGCTTTCGGTTTTCTGCTCTTGCTTCCCAGGTTTTGGGGCTCGATGTCAAACTTTATTAGAGTCCGCATGGTGCGGTCTTTGAAGAATTTTGGGGGGAATTTCTCATTTCTCCGACGTTCTACAACAACTGAATTAACGTTTCCTTAAACACTTGTCTGTTCTAGTCTGACGGGTGAGATGTGAGATCGTTCAGCTGGAAGTCAGGAACAGCACGCAGTCTGTTTAACCGTCTCGGGGGTTGTTGAGATCTTAAATATCTTATCTTATCTTAAATAAAGCAGTACGAGTACCGTCTCTGTAGATCGGAGCAGATCAGGAGATCGAATGTGGAATGTAAACATGGTCTCCGATTATGAAGGACGCCTACAGTTTTGGTTTTACAGATCAGCACTATGATATACACACTCACTTTCCACTTTAGAAAGAGAGAGAGAGAGAGAGAGAGAGAGAGAGAGAGTGAGAGATGGAATGATTGCTTCCTTAGCTATGGTCTATTAGCCTAAGAAAATAAAATTTTACAGCTCATTCATCCTGTGAAGTTGTGTCTACCTTTCGGTCTGAACGAACGGGGGAGTGGAGAGGGATGTTTAGAAGTGTAGCCGGGGGGAGAAACTGATAGAGCTTCAGATGGTAGAGTTCCACACTCAGACCGATACCTCAAGACTGGAACATGTACATACACGCCACTGTGGGAAAGATTCATCTGGGTTTCATTTTACCCTGAGAAAGTGATACACTGTCCGAATAAAACACTAACGACAGAGCTGGACCTGTGTGTCTGTGTGTGTGTGTGTTTGTGTGTGCGAAAAAGTTCACCAGACAAACACAAGGCAATTTATATCAGGGGCAGCACGGTAGTGTAGTGGTTAGCACGTTCGGCTCACAGCAAGAAGGTCGTGAATTCGAGTCCCGGGCTCAGGTGTTTCTGTGTGGAGTTCGCGTGTTATTCCCGGGGTTTCCTCCAGGTGCTCCGCTTCCTCCCACAGTCCAAAGCCATGCACATTAGTCTAATTGGCTGTTCCAAATTGCCCCTAGATGTGGATGTAAGTGTGAATGGTTGTGTGTGTGTGTGCTTGCCCTGCGATGGTCTGCTGAGCTGTTCAGGGTGGACCCCGCCTTCGCCCAGTGTCGGCCGAGATAGGCTCCGGCTTCCCCGTGACCCTAATAGATTAAGTGGTTTAGCAAAGATCTGTATCGTGGTCAAAAAAACCTAGTTTTCGAATTATTGGCATCCCATAACTTATATGTTGACAATAGCGCTGAGGCTCAAAGACACATATCGAGGGTTTTTAACTACTTGGTTAGTTTGAACCTGCTTCCTGGATTTACCTCTGATACCCTGTTTGTAGATACCTGTCCCTGTTATCACCACTGTGTGCTAATTTGGATTGTTCTCCATGAACTGAATTTTCAGTAAACAACGTGTATCTGCATGTGCATCCTCTGGTTTTCCCACCTGCTATGTGTGTAGTTTTTTTGATTTGTGTATCAGGAATACACTTAGTATGAATCTTAATATATAGATTTAGGCACTAACTAAAAGCTCCTGATAGATTCCTTCATTGATAGGAAGCTGATCTTGTTGAACTTATCCAGTATATTTTGCTTTCAAAAAAAGTCCCAAGCTTAAAACAGGTACATGTTTACTGTGGATTTTTCACCACAGACTGGACAGCGTGTGTTTAGTGGATACGACGCAGGGTGTTGTGCAGAAAAAAGAAATTGGGTTACCAAAAAAAAAAAAAAAGCTTTCAGTTTACCAGATTCTTTTAGGTATTGTGCGCTAAGCAACTCGTTGTTATAAATTTAGTGTTAAGTAAAAATTTAGTTTCTAACTTTTTCTGTTTTATCTTTGTGTTTTATTGCAATGTTTTAATTTTAATCTTTGTAATTTGATTATTGTGGTAAAACCACACTAATACTAATAATATCTGAATAATATGCATCCATCCATTCATTCATTCATTTTCCGAGCCACTTAATCCTATTAGCGTCGTGGGGAGACTGGAGCCTATCTCAGCCAACTCTGAGCAAAGGCAAAGTACACCCTAAACAGTTCGCCAGTCCATCGCAGGGCAACACACACAGCCATTCTCACTCACACTCACACCTAGGGGCAATTTGGAACAGCCAATTCACCTCATGTGCATGTCTTTCGGCTGTGGGAGGAAACCCACGCAAGCGCAGGGAGAGCATGCAAACTTCACACATAGTAGATTGGGTCAAACCCAAGACATTCTGTAAGACGGACGTTCTAACCACTACGCCGCCCTTGAATTATATTCAAATAATAATAATAATTTTAATTTCTAACCTTACGATTGATTTTTTAAAATAATAAAAAAAATAAATAAAACTTTTTTCTGCATATTTTACATAGTTTATAAATGTTATATATTATTTTGTCATAATAGGCAATAAGCAATAATTGTGCCAAAAAGAAAAGAATATCCTTTTTGTTTGAGTATGTATAAATTCTTCCTCTAATAACCTGAGAGGAACTTTCATCACTGCGTGTCATAATTACTTAATATAATTATTTCTGCCCACACTTTCAAAGGCTGCCAATATTAACATCCTGACTACACATAACACTAATTTATCAGCATTTTGACATCATGTTTATAAGGCTGTGTGGGTTCTAAATCTCTTCAGCAGCTCTCCAGAGGACAGAGTACAGAATATGGGAAAGTGTTTTCACACACTTAATGAGTTCATCAGATGGTTTGGCTTCTGGCTGAAGGAGTTAGTGAGTTCAGCAGGATCTTATAAGTTTTGTTCATCACATGTTTTCACATGCTGTACCACGCTGCGCAGTGCCACGGGACATAAAACATCCTCACAACTACAGTTTCAAGCTTCTAAATGCTAAAAGTGGAAGCGTGGATATGAGTAATGTTACATTATTATACATAAAAAAAACCTCAGACACAGTAAACGCTCTTCTCTTTCTTTTCTACACTTTACTCTTCACTGTAACATGCTATTCTCACGCTAGGCCCCAAAGCAAAAAAAAAAAAGTAAGGCACAGGCATGCTTCTACACCCCCCGTTCTGCCCTGATGATGAAGCGAAGCCAGGGAAAGTCATTTCCACAGCGCAGGAAGATCAGAACCAGCCCCCCAGGGTTAACCCTTTCCTGCCATCAAACATTCCCCAAACAAAACACACGGATCTTCAGAATCCATTTATAAGAGAACTCTACAGCCCCGCTCAGACGGGATTAGTTTGGATTGGATTCTTTACCATGTGGAGGTGTGTCATGTAAAAAAACGCTTACAGAAGAGAAAGTGAATTCTCTGAGTGATTGCCCCAATGCCAAAGAAGACGAGTGCGGGTCAGTACGATGATCATAAGGTGTTTGGTTGTATAGGATGGTGTAGTAGCCCTGAGATGGCCTCCAGACTCCACATGACCCTAATAAAGGATAAAGTGTTCTGGCAATGAAAAATAAATAAAATAAATAAATAAATAAATAAATAAATAATAATAATAATAATAATAATGCGCTTTGATTAAGTAACATTCCATAATATTTAAAAACTAAATTTAAATGTGATATATATTTTTAAATAAATAAATGCTACAAAATTAATAATTTTACTTTGACACTATTTATTTAAAGAAATACTTTTTTTTCTTGCGTTTGAATTCTTAATTAACAAATTATTGAAAATACTCCCCAAAAGTTTTTTAAACAACAAACTATTCCACACACACACACACACACACACCCACACACACACACACACACACACACACACACAGGAAGTACATTCTTTCCCCTCACAGTCACCGCCTGTCCCAGGTCACCCCACCCCCGAGTCGCTGCTGTTTGTTTAAACGAGCCGCTGATTTGTAAAGATTACACGTTCACAAAAAAACTCCTTCCCTAATTTCTGTTACAAAGAGGGAGGATGAACCCCGGAGACTCCTGAGGGAGTCCTGTCCGCTACCAGGCTCTGCCCTCAGCCACTTCTACATGCAGATCATCATCATCAAGTCCCAGTGGGTGCGGTTCTGAGATGTGCCCTCTGATAAATATTCTTCTCAAACTATATGGGAAAATGGAACAGCGGACTGCTGGGATTACTCTGAGGTCTCACTCCGATCTCTCACTCCAGGCTCCCACTCTAACCTTTCACTCTGACGTCTCACTCCAACGTCTCACCCCGACATCTCACTCCATCATCTCACGCCGACGTTTCACTCCGTCATCTTACTCTGACGTCTCACTCCAACATCTCACCCCGACATCTCATTCCATCATCTCACGCCAACGTTTCACTCCATCATCCCACTCTGACCTCTCGCTCCATCGTCTCACGCCGACGTTTCACTCAGTCATCCCATTCTGCTGTCTCATTTCAACGTCTTACTGTCATCTTACTCCGCGTCTCACTTCGACCTCTCACGTCAACCTCTCACTGACATCTCACTCTGATATCCAACTCCAACCTCTCACTCTGAAGCCTCACTCAGTCCTCTGACTCCAATGTCTCACTCCAACCTCTCACTCTGACATCCAACTCCAACCTCTCACTCTGACGTCTTACTCCGGCCTCTGACTCCAATGTCTCACTCC
Source organism: Tandanus tandanus (assembly GCA_039654325.1). Lineage (NCBI taxonomy): Eukaryota > Metazoa > Chordata > Actinopteri > Siluriformes > Plotosidae > Tandanus > Tandanus tandanus. Next base: position 33,595,180 of record JBCNYH010000002.1, read on the forward strand.
AACCTCTCACTGTGACGTCTCACCCCGTCCTCTCACTCAGATATCTCACTCCAACGTGAAGAAGTGACAAAACTGAATATTTACTAATATTTATTTTATTTATTTATTTATTTTTATTTATTATTATTATTATTATTATGATTTTTTAAAAATAATTATTTATTCATTTATTCATTTACATGTGTGTGTATATATAGGAGTATGTGTATATGTATGTATGTATGTGTATGCGTATGTATGTGTGTGTATGTATATGTGCATGTATATATATGTGTGTGTGTGTGTATGTGTATATATATATGTACATATGTGTGTGTAAGTATGGGTGTATGTATGTGTATGTATGTATATATGTGAATGTATATATGTATGTATGTGTGTATGTATGAATATATATGTATGTATATGTAGGTGTGTGTGTATATATATATATATAAAAGAATTCTTTTTTATTATAATTTTTTTTAATTTTATTTTTTTATTAGTTTATTTATTATTATTATTTTATTTTATTTTTTTAATTTAATTTAATTTTTTTTTCTTTTCTTCTCTCTCTGTGACTGTGTATTAGTTACTATGGTGGATGTTAGGATACGTTTGGGATGTGTCTCTTTGATCTGGTTATTATTTAGTAAACTCTTGATTACTGTCAGCTCTGTTTTTCTGTAAAAGCCGCAGGAAATTTGCTGGTGTATTTATGTACAAATGTA
>JBCNYH010000002.1:33616540-33630660 GCA_039654325.1 Tandanus tandanus
GATGGGCGCCAGCCTCCCCGCGACCCTAATTAGGAATAAGCGGTTCAGAAAATGAATGAATGATGAATGAATGAATAAATCTGATTCATAACAAGAGATTTGATTAGATATAAGTCCTCTAAGCAACCGTCCTGAGGTTTGCGTCCAGGACATTCACATCACGGCTGAACGCAATTTGACCCTGAAGACAGGATCGTTTGTGACAGATCCATCAACGCCACATTAATGCGCTCAGCACCAGGAGCCCCAGGCAGCGTGGAAAACAGAAGGGCGACGCCTTCGTCAGCATAACAACAGGAAAATGATCTGTCACGACTCCTCAGCAGGAAACATACAGACTGAGAGAGTGCTAATGATCTGTTCGGAGAAATTTAGATGGGTTCCTAAAAGGTCAAAAGTTTGACAATAGTACAAACATCAGATTCTGTACGTGTCACACCGGTATCCCTATGTTCCACACTGATACCTCTAAGTTCCACAACGGTATCTCTACGTTACACACCAGTATCTCTACATTTCACACCAGTATCTGTACATTCCACACTGGTACCCCCAAGTTCCACACCGGTATCTCTACATTTCACACCGGTATCTCTATGTTCCACAATGGTATCTCTATGTTCCACACCAATATCAGTATGTTCCACACTGGTATGTATACTTTGCACACCAGTATCTCTACTTTCCACACTGGTTTCTCTATGTTACACTTCGATACCTGGAAGTTTCACATAGGTATCTCTACGTTCCACACCGATATTCTGATACTGATAATGTTACCTCCACCCTGTTATTGTCTCTCAGCCGTCTTTCCACAGATCTAAACCGCCGTTATGCAGCAAAGCCATACTGTGTCGTAATGTGCGCGCTGTGTTGTCCGGCGCCACTTTGCTTACGTTTGTGAGACTATTTGTTTGTATATTTGGAGCATGCCTGTGTTTTTGCAGTGAAAAAGAATAATGAAATATGAAATGTGATAAAAGCATTGTGATATAATATTTGGGTGGCATCGCCCAGCCCTAGTGTTCTGAGCTCAGTGTTTGTGGAGTGAAGCCACACAGAGTCTGTGTATTCCTCTGGAAATAATGAGCATTCAGAAAAAAACCACATGCAACCTCAATGTCAACGGAGGTGTTCAGTAAAACAATGGGTTCTTTGTTTGAAGCACCACAGAGCCTCAGTCACATGGCCTGAAACTATCAGCCACCGTCTCTGAAAGCTGAACCAACCGCAGCAAAACGACCGGTCCGTGCCAGTTTTCTAATTCAATTGTGTAAATAATAAAAAAAACTTAGAAGAACACCATCAGAGAAAAAAAACACACACACACACTAAGGGAAACTGGGGTATATTCATCTGGCTGTCATCTCGTCATTCCTCGGGAATTCGGTCTTCTAGCCGTCTTTATAGCGCCTGGTGCCAGAGCTTCAACTTCCAGCAGTCGAGTTTTATGATTTGGCCACGAGGCAAGAAATAAGCGCTGTGTGTTCGTGTGAAGCTCCTCAGGGTGCGAGTGTTACAGCAGCTCCAAGCCATTTCCTGTCGCAAAGGAATGCGGCACAAGGTCGAAGGTCACTGTGAGACCAGGACGTCGACTACACGGTCATCGCATACTGATCTGCTCTCACGCACAGCAGGGTTTGTGTCTGATTACACAATATCTCTAATGTGAGTACAGTCTGATCACACTCTTACTCTCAAACAGTTCACTCACAGAGCACTGAGCATGTTCTGGAATAGGCTCTCACAAGGCCACGCAAGGATATTAATTCTTTTCTCCTTCAGCCACTGTGGGGTTAACTTCGGCTCATTGTCAAGTTGGAAGGTGAACCTTCTTCTCCTCGAGAACATTCTGGAAGAGGGCAGCGGGTTTTCTTCAAGAACCTGATGGTATTTTGCCCCATCCATTTTTCCTCCTATTTTGACAGGCGCCCCAGTCCCTGCTGCTGCGAAACCCTTTAGCAGTACTGTGGGTATGGTGTTTTCTTTGGATGGTAAGGCGTACAGGCTTTCTGCAAGATATACTGTTTTGCATTTATGCCAAATAGTTTGATTTTGGTCTCATCGGACCATAACATCTTTTAACATTTAGCCTCTGGAAGTGAAATCGAGACTTGATGTAGTCTTTATAGAGAAGATGGCTTTTTTTCTTACAACTTCATCAGTCAAACATCTTTTTATGTAGAGTTACTCTCAGACCTTCTGACCAATCAGAATCCAGTATCCACCAGATCCTCTCAGATTTAAAGACCTACTGAGTATCAATATTCATCCAATCATCTAAAAGTCTAGGAAAAATATTATTCAGGTCCATTTTATCAAAAACATCCAACAGGCATCGAAAACATTCAACCTGCCAAGTTCAACTTTTTCCCCATAAGAGGTTTCAGACAATGTAAACCAACTGTCAGGATGACATATTCCATCTGTTATTCCTGTCCTTAATATCTACATTATCAGGAAACATCAGTAAGCCGTCATAAATCATGATTAAGAAAATGCTCTTAAAATCAAAACATTGGCGGGAATTGAACTCTGGGCCAGGGATTGTTCTGTGTGACGCAACACCAGTGTGTCAGCGCTCACCTGATAACCACTACAAAACATCTTCCCGTCAGGAACATTGTTCCTGAACATAGGAACTTTGATTGAATGTAATAAATAAGCAGCAGTCCACTAAACAACAATACTGCAGTTGAACAATCACTCACAACAACCGAACAGCATTCAGCACAACAGCCAATCAGTACTCCCACTCAACAACCGATCCGCACTCACACACAACAGCCAATCTGCGCTCATGCACAACAGACGATCAGCTCTGAAACACAACACCCGATCAGCGCTTACACACAACACCCGATCAGCGCTTACACACAACAGCCGATCAGCGCTTACACACAACAGCCGATCAGCACTTACACACAACAGCCGATCAGCACTCATGCAAAACAGCCGATCAGCGCTCATACACAACACCCGATCAGCGCTTACACACAACACCCGATCAGCGTTTACACACAACACCCGATCAGCACTTACACACAACAGCAATCAATGCTCACACACAACAGCCGATCAGCACTCATACAAAACAGCCGATCAGCACTCACACACAACAGCCGATCACGTTCCTACACAACAGCCGATCAGCGCACCTACACAACAGCCGATCAGTACTCCCACTCAACAGCAGATCCGCACTCACACACAACAGCCAATCTGCGCTCATGCACAACAGCCGATCAGCTCTGATACACAACACCCGATCAGCGCTTACACACAACACCCGATCAGCACTTACACACAACAGCCGATCAGCACTCATGCAAAACAGCCGATCAACGCTCATACACAACACCCGATCAGCACTTACACACAACAGCAATCAATGCTCACACACAACAGTCGATCAGCGCTCACACACAACAGCCGATCACGCTCCTACACAACAGACGATCAGTACTCCAAAACAACAACCGATCAGCTCTGATACACAACAGCCGATCAGTGCTCCTACACAACAGCCGATCGGCACTCATACACAACAGGCAACCAGTATTCATTTACAACAGCCAATCAGAGCTTGTACCCAACAGCCGATCATCACTAGTGCATTGGCACAAGAGCTAATCAAGAGTCAATCAGCCAATTCAGTGGTCCTTTGCAACATCCAAAAGGTGGATGTGTCTTGCAGAACTTTTTTTTTTAACATCAGTGTAGGTGGTACGCGTATGCTCAGGTATTTACTCTGTATAACTGCACTAGTATGTTACTGTAGGTGACATGTGTTTACCCTCATCGGAGAGGTTTCTGGGCCGGAACACGGGACTGGGCTGGTGGTTTGCATATTGGATTTACAGGTGGACTCGTCACCTGCAAGTGTTATGGAATTTAAAAGGTATAAAGTGAACACGTGACTCGGTTTCCAGCAGATCCTGAGAGGAGTTTGTTGAAAGAGGTGTGTACTCACCTGTGATGTCTTCATAAGCGTTTTCCTCTACAGTGCTTTTAGAGCTGGGGCGGCTGTGGTTCTCGGTAGACGCCGTTCCATTTTCTGTGGGTGAGGAGGGGTAAGAGGAGGGCAGACTCACCGCATCTTCAGACTCACACGACTCTCTAGAAGACAAACAGGAGAGAAAGAAGAAAGGAGTCACGCAGGTCTGTTTTAGTTCAAGTCCGGTTGTTCTAGCTGCCTGAAGTCCGTCCTCTCAACTGATTCTAATCAAACCAGACCACCTGAGAGGATGAAAGCACCCTTCGCATGACTGCCAAATACGCACGGTCCCTCAACGACTCTCGGACACAGCGCCAATTCAAATCAGAAGCAGACAGAAAAGCTTGGGCGAGCGGTTTGAAATGAATAATAGCTCTGAAATGCTGACGGTAACGCAGGATGGCAATTTCCTGTTTATTCACGATAAGACAAACACAATAAGAACATTTTAATGTCAGTAACGCATACCAAACACAACATCAAAGTGTCAGCGTATAAAAAAATAACAACAACAACAACACCGAATATCTACAGCTTGTAAACAGTTGACTCTGAAGCAGCCACAGGAATTTCAAACATACAAATCCTTCGACCCACACGGCATGAGAACCTGGCTCGGATCCACGCTCCGAGAACCGGTTTAAACATTCTCCACTCCAGAGCTCGTTTAAACGGCCAGGAGGAAACACAGCTATAAACAAAACGTTAGTGTGGTGAGGGTGAGGGTGCCCGAGCTGAGCTGCGTTAGAACAGCGCGATGAGAGGAGATGAACTGAACTAATCGGAGTATGTTACACTTCGACGTGATGCTTGATAACAAATCACAGCTCAGGAAGTCCTTAAAGTCTTTACTTTCAGCATGTCTGCCTCACAGCAAGAAGGTCCTGGGTTCGAGTCCCGGGCTCGGCAAGGGCATTTCTGTGTGGAGTTTGCATGTTCTTCCTGTGCTTGCGTCGGCTTCTTCAGGGTACTCCGGTTTCCTCCTACAGTCCAAAGACGTATGTGAGTGTGAATGGTTGTGTGTGTGTGTGTGTGCATGTGTGTTGCCCTGCAATGGATTGGCGAGTTGTTCAGGGTGTACCCCGCCTTCACCCGGAGTCGGTTGCTACCCTAATAGGATTAATTAGTTTGGTGAATGAATGAATGTTTATTGTTGTGTTGTGAAAATGAGTTAATTCCTGTTGTCCCTTAAATTACAGCCGCTATAAACGTTCCGTCCTCCGTCCCTCAGCACCTCTCTTTATTCTCTTTTATGTTAAATAAGACCAAATAAATTTTAACGCAGCTTGACGATTCTGTTACCAAGAAAGATGTAACTCACAGGTACAAACCTGGAGAAACTGTAGACATTCATTCACTGATCCACTTCATTAACCACAGCGGCAATCTGGGAGGAAACTGATGTACCCGGACGAAACCCATACAAGCACGGGGAGAAAACACAGAAACGTTTTCGACGCGATTCGATCCCAGGACCTTCTTGCTGTGAGGCGGAACGTGTTAACCACTACGCCACTGCTCCGCCCCCTCCCTCTGTCAATGCTAACTATTCATGTAAATCATCCACATGTCAAAGCATCATGTCTATTCCTCTGAGAAACCATGCTGTGAAAGTGAAAAGTTTCTATGATGAAATCGCAGAAAGGACAGGTTTTTTGCTGACTCTCGTCATACGTATACGTCATACGCCAGCTCAGATACGCTAAACAACATTACACTTAACTTCAGACAGCACAGGAGTCCGACTACAGAAGGCTGATTCAGTGGGAAGGTAGAGAAAATGACATGTGATTCATCCTGCATGTGTAAAACGTGTCTATATGCAGTTGTGCAACTGTTTCAGGTGCACAGCTCATGATGCCGCGTGAGTGAGGCGTCGTTACAGCTGGCGTCATCACACTCTAGGTATCCGACACAGTGTATTATTGCCTCCTGCAGCTGTAAGATTAACCAACACTGTTAAGAATGCCAAGCACCGTCCACATAAAAAAAAAAAAAAAGTGTTCTCACAAGGAGATCGCAATGACATTATTCCTCCAGAGAGGGCGACATTCTAAATTCATACATTTTGCAGTTTTAACGGAAAAGAGGCACATTTCACTCCAGACTCAGATTAAAAACAAACCCAACAGTGAGATAAATAAAAAAATCCAGGAGCCATGTTTGTCCCCACTGCTCCTGAATTACGTAACAGACAGTCTGTCAGGTGAGTGAACGGGTGGTGTCTCACCTGTCAGGGGTTCTCTTGAATGAGCTCTCAGGTGTCTTAGCGGTGGCCGGAGGAACGCGAGTGTCAGAATTGGGAGGTATTCCATTACTAGGCGAAGAGTCTTTGTTGCTTCGATTAGCATCATACTCAAAAGTGCGCTTGGGTTTAGGTAGCGGGTTGACCGGAGTGCTGGCTAGGCCGGGTGGGCTTTGTGCGCAGGGAAGTTCTTGCCTTTCAGACGTAAAGGAAGCTACGCTGAACCTTTGTCTGTACTTGGAGAGTTTTTCTGAGCCGGAGTAAACGTCTGGCTCAGTGGCGATGGAGCAGATGCTACTCCGCTTGCTGTCGCACGTGCTGTCCAAGTCATCATGACGTGATGAAATGGTAAAAGACTTCTGCCGTGACTTATCCAAGCCGTAACAGTTGCTCAGGTACTTCGGAGGAGCAGACGGACTCTCTTTCAGAGCCTGCTCTATCTTTTGGATCCGGTTCAGCACGGCAGACGTCTCTTTACGAGGATAAAGAGTACGCAGGAACGTCTTCTGTCCTTCTCGCTTCTGGAACCGTCCGCTACACTCTCGATCGGAGGTTCCATCCTCTTCCTCGGTCTCTGGATAGGAACACTCGGAAAACGCTGTGCTCATCCTGCGCATAGACTTGAAGTCGAAGGCTTTTTCGCTACACGGAGAAGCCAGGAGGCTGGGGCAGCCCTCACTCCCACCGCCAGGCCTCTTGTCCAAGCATAGACTCATCCTAGGAAGAGCCACGTTCCGACACTCCCATTCCGAGATCTTCTTCCGGATGGTGGCAGACGAAGTCCCGGTACTGTTACGGCTGGGTGACAGCGTGCCCTTGTGTCCGAATTTGGTGGAGGACGAGGTTAAAGAGAGCGTGCTCCAGCTGAGAGGCCCAGGACAGACCGTGTCCCCTCCAGGAGGTCCGTCTTTAAGTTGGTTCTCCTTCTGCTCTTGGTTTTCTCCACCAGACGGCTTGTAGATGCTGAGCTTCTTATCCAGACAGCCGATGCTCTTGGCCTTGGTGAGTTTACTGTGGGACTCGGTGGAAAGCGTGGCGCCGCTGCGCAGGCTGGCTGTCTTCTGACTCCAGTTCCTCTGAGACTGGACGTTTGGGTCGGCTTTGCCGTACCTGCTCTGCTGACTGGCGTCTTCGGTCTCGCTGAACTGAGTGTGACACGTCTTTTTTACAGCAGAAAGAATAGGAGCTGGGGACGCAGTCCGACACCTGTAACAAGAGCACAGAAGCAGAAAGCAGTCAGAAACTCTACCACGGCAATTAGCTTAGCATTGTGCTCGAACACTGAAAGGACAAATCACTTCGAAACTCTGTGTGAAAAAAAAAAACATCTGCTTTCCTTTGAGTTAATCTGTACAAAAAAAGCAAAGAAGAAACGGTAAAACCCAAACCCACGTTTTGAATAATACACAGCACATAGCTTGCCAAAAGATCAGCGGAAAGTACCACAGCAACCTGACATAACTTTGGCAAAGCAGACACCATCAACATCAAGCCAAAACAAACACGGCTCAATAAAACACCAGGGTGGGGGTTTTCCATACAATTAAAATAATTCACATTTATTAAAATAAGTCACACACAAACAATACAAAACTAAAAAAAAAATAATAAGGCACCTACCTTCCCTTAGACCTCCGTTCCTCTTTCTCTCTCGGACAGATGACCTGACTGTCACCTCCTCATCACCTGTCCCGCTCTCAGGCTCATGACGCAACCACTACTCACGACTGAGTGCTGCTGTTAAGGACAGCGCTCACCTCACTCCGCGTCCACGAAGCTCAAATAAAACGCAAACGCTTCGCTCATGAGATTGCAGGAACTGGGACTTGACGCAACCCGTACTTGAGTGAAACTGAGAAAGGCAGATCTGATGTCCCAGTGTGAGCTGGGAGGAGGCCAGGAGCATGATCATTCCTGCAGGTTGGGACAGATTGCTTAACACCTCACCATCACCACCCTTCCCCAGGAGGGAGGAGGAACGCTACAGCAGCTGTAATGCTGAAACTCTAAACTGAAATGCTGCAGGCATCAAAACATTCCTTAAAGGTGTTACCACATGGTGTGACACATGCCCGCTAAATACATCACCTATATATAATCATATTATTATTTTATAACACACTTTACCTCCGGAACAAATCATTTAGTAAAGTTGTGTGTAAATCTTTTCATGTCCAAACTGAAGTAAAAATTCCCACCAGATTTACAGAAGTTTCAAACAAAATCTTTGTACTCGTGCATGCATGCAGACAAGTGGATTCACATTAGCCACACCCACATAACTCCATAAAAGGCAAAGCTCAAAGATTGCAAAATGTTGAAATGGAAACAAAACGGTGAAAGAGCCCCTCCTAAGCACAGTGCACACGAAATCTTCCAATAATGCAGCTCAGCCATGCAGCACATCAACTACCACAGACACACACTAACCACGCCTCCATTTATAGGTTGCCAATACTTTAGTCCTAAATGAATGACTAATCTTATCTTATTCATTCGTGGATTTGTTTGGAAATCACTTTCATTTAAGTTAAATTGGTGTGAGAGTGAAATAAATATAATTGATTTAGGAAACAAAATGATTTAATTGTGAGGATGTCATCTGTATAATAAGTAAAATCGCAGAAACTCTTCAACAATTATATGATTAGAAGATGTTCATGATACTCTCGTTATATGCCGAATTACACAAACAGGGTGTAACATAAAATAAGAACAATTTTACTAACAAACAGGATTTTCATCTTATTTATTGTCTGTAAAATGTAGTCCTTGTGGGTAAAATGTACGCTGTCTATAAATGTTGTACGCTGTCTGCAAAATGTTGCACATGGTGTGTAAAATGATGTACGCTATTTGGGAAATGTTGTACATTCTGTGTAAGATGTATACTGTCAGTAAAATGTTGTACACTGTCTGTAAGATGTTGTACATTGTGTGTAAAATGTTGTATGTTGTACGCTGTCTACACAGATTGTACACTCCTGTAAAATTTTTAATACTCTTTGTAAATGTTTTATGCTCTCTGTAAAATGTTGTACAGTTTGTGGCATGTTGACGAGCTGTCAGCACTTCTTAATGAACAGGTCTGTTGATTTTATCTTCACCACAAAGGTGGATTGTTTAGGGTGTGACCGTACTGCTTTACAGAACATGTGTGTGCAAGGAACGTATCAGGCCAGAGGTCTGTTCATACTAATGAAAAATTTCTTTACACACTCGAGACATACAAACCTGACGTACTGCGATTTGAGTTATTGAGTCTCAGTTATTGAGTCTGAGGAGTAAAAACTTGTGAATATTGTGGTTCCTGAACCGCTGTGAGTCATCCTGACCATCCTGTAACACTCAGAGCTGTATGTCGGGACAGACAGGTCCAAATTACAGGGAGAGATTTACACATACGTCATACACGCAACTTCAGACACGAAAAAAGTCTGAGTGCATGGTGACAGCCAGCCAATCAGGAGGGACGCTGTGAAATAATTAAACGATTCAGGACTGATCCCTTTTCTTTTTGCCGAGCAGGAAACTGGGTGTTTATTTCATTAGCTATCTGATTTGAAGGAAAGTTAGCGAGTGAAATCCAAACCCTATTCGGATCAGATTAGTTTATCAGACAGACGTCTGTAAAGAAATACGTTTTTCTTGTCTCTTCAGTGATAAAACTCTCACATCCAGACAGCAGTACAATGACCACAGGATGGTGTCTTTTTTTTAGTAAACCCAGATTTTTGCGTCATGTGGACATATGATCACTGCCAGTCTTCTAAATCATACACACTTCATTTGGTGATTTGGGATGTATTTAAAATCTGGGGGCGGAGCACTGATATGAGCGCCACGAGACTAAATGCAGCACGTAGCAGCAGTTGAACATCATTTTACTCAATGTGAGGAGACATCTGCATGTAATTTTGGCCTGTTCTCAGAGGAGGATGGAGAAAAACACAGACACGGACGATGTAAACGCAAATAAGACCCCAGAGTAGCTCCTGTACACTGGAAAGCTACCCCAAAACCTCATGTACATTCAATTCCAATTGAATAGAGTTTACGATGCTAATCAGGAGATTTATTCTCAATGCGGAATTTGTATCGTTACTCAGTCGTGCTTTATCAGGGGATTTTAATAAAAAAAACAACATTCTGCCTTTTTATCATAGTGTTCTTAATGCGAGCCTATAACAATGAGCGCTTGGCTTCTTCCACATCATCAGGATGGATGAAGAGTACTGCTGAGAGAGCAAATATCCGAATAAAGCCTCATACTGGCATCGAAACCAGATTCAACCACAAAAATCCTGGAAATACTGCACGCCCTATCACAGAAGATCTCCTCTAAATGACATTAGAGCTTCGCCAGAACATCAATCTCGAGTCCGTCGCTCAGAGCAATCCAAAGATTATTAATGCAGATCCACAATTAAAATTTAATCAGCGGTACAATAGAACAGTGCGACACGACCGAGGCTGGGCTCCAGCTGCTCATAATTCAACGACGATGTTCAGTCAGATTTGCTTTACGCACATTGAATAAATTTTAGTGCAGAATTTGGTCACTGAACCCCACACCGAGTTCATATCTGCAGTGTGACGAGGGCCAGAAACAACAAGCCCAGCTCCAGGGGAAGTTCTCCAGGGCTCAGAAAGCTCGGCTGCCGGGCCACACACACACACACACACACACACACACAAACACACACTCACACAAGGCTCGAACGGCATGCCAGGGCTCGTCCGGTTCTTTCTGGGGCTGAACGCTGACCACAGGCACATTTCCTTTCTGGAGCACCGAGAGAAAGTACAGCGCTGCGCTAACACACATCAAAAAAAACACGTCAAATGTACAGCTAATGGACCGTGACTTGACTCGGAGGCCACAAAAATGTTTCAGTCTTTAAATTCCCTGTGGAAAAAAAACACTGAGCATACCTGTGATATTGTAGGTACACTTACTTTACCATACGGCTGATTTTCTTTCTCCTGTTTTCTATACAGGCTTTTTATAAAAATGTTATTCTGAAAAAATACAAATCTTCCCCCTCAGCCCTATTCAGACGGGATTAGTTCTCCATGTGGAGATGTGTATTGTAGCAATCTTGGAATATCTCTAGAATATTAGCACAAATCCATCAGGTAGGTTATTTTTAAGAAAGATTATGGTGTATTTCTGACTTCTATGACACGTCACACACACACACACACACACACACACACACACACACACACACACATATATTATGTATCTTTTATTTTGTTTTTTTTGCAATAATTAATAATAATAAGAATAATAATAAGAATAATAATAAGAATAATAATAAGAATAATAATAAAAATAATATTAATAATGCTCTTTAATGTCATTCTTTAGCGAAAAAATTAGCACAAAGGATACCATGTGTACTGTATACCCCTCAGCTACAGCTACAGCAATGTCTCAACATGTTCACTGAATCATGGTCAGTGTGTGTGTGTGTGTGTGTGTGTGTGTGTGTGTGTGTGTGTGTGTGTGTGTGTGTGTGTGTTTAAACAGCTGCTGACTCCACAATAAAAGATGATGTTTTTCTACCAGAACATGAAAACGTCTGAGTTTGAGATTATTGTAAAACCACTCAGAGAGGATTTAACACTGAAATTCCCCACATCTGTATTCAGTACCTAGACACAACTACTGACTTAAACACCAATCACGAGTTATGCAGGCATTATACAAACACATGGGGGCGGAGTTTGTCTAAAACAAGATGTATCTCAAATATGCTTCATTATATTCATTGATTCATTCATTCATTCGCCGAACCGCTTTATCCTACTAAGGTCTGGGGAAGGCTGGAGCCTATCTCAGCCGACTCTGGGAGAAGAAGGGGTACACCCTGGACAGCTCGCTAGTCCATTGCAGGGCCAACATACACACAACCAATCATACTCACACTCACACCTAGGGGGCAATTTGAAACAGCTAATTAGCCTAATGTGCATGTCTTTGGACTGCAGGAGGAAACTGAAATACCTGGAGGAAACCTATACGAGAACAAGGAGAATACACAGAAACGGCCACAACAAGTCCGGGACTCAAACCCAGTACCTTCTTGCAGTGAGGTGGACGTGCTAACCACTACACCATAAAGCCACCCTTAATTATATAGAATTATTATATATTATATTATATTTATAATTATGACTAATTATTAAAAAAAATATTTAAATCAAACGTTAAAGAAAAATCTTCCTCTTTAGCCTCATTTTATATCCCTGAAATTTTTTTGGTTCAAAGGGGAGTGGCTGTGTTTTACTGACATTGATGTAAATCTCCGCCCAGGATGCTTCCACTCGAGAACAATCTGGCAACCTTGGAGGTGCGTACTACATGCAGGTAATTTTAATAATCTGGATGTGAAGCTCAGAAAATACACTTAAATGTTAATGTTATAATATTAAATATGTCACCTGTCAGAAATCGCCTGAGGGTTTTTAGCCCCTCCTGCTTTGGGTGTGGCCTTTGAGTTCTTGTTGGCCGTCATCTCCGCCGTCACACTGCTCACCCTGACAAAAAGAACAAAAAAAAAGACATTGGATGATAGAGAATATCCAGTAATATATAATACGGATGAGTACTGATCAGGACAAAGTGTAAGAATTGTGCTTGATCTGATCAAGTGTATGAATACATAACAAATTAAACATACATCAGAGAATTTACACTGTGTTGTAGTGAAAAGCCAGAGTACTTTCAATTTAAATGTGTGTTACACGCATCACAGATCACCAACAATCCATATTTTCTTCACACAGGCAGTTGAACACAGAATACACAGCACACCTGAACACGAGACCACATGAGGTGCCTGAGGGTCTCTGAGCAGTGCTTCCATATGATTAATGATCAACCGAATAACAGAACAAAAGCAGAGTGAGTCTGTGAATCTGTGAGTCAGTGACTCAGTCAGTTAGTGATTTTGTGCAACTGTGAGTCAGCGAGTCTATGAACAGGTGAGTCTGTGATTCACTGAGTTTTTTTGTGAATCAGTGAGTTGTTGTTTCTCTGAATCTGTAGGTCAGTGAATCTGTAAATCCACGATTGAGTGAGTTTGTGATTTAGTGAATCTGTGGGTCTGTGAATATATGGGTGTCAGTGAATCTGTGAATCAGTTAGTTATTGATTTTGTGAGTCAGTGAATCTTTAAATTCTTTAGTAAATCAGTGATTCTGTGAATCGGTGAATTATTGAAATAAAGTGAATCTTTGAATTCGTCAGTGAATCTGAGTCAGTGAATCTATGAATCTGTTAATCGGTGAATTTGTGAAACAGGGAGTTATTGATTCTGTGAATCGGTGTGCTGTTGATTCTGTTATTCAATGAGTCTGTAAATCTATGAATTCGTCTGTTAATCAATGAGTTATTGATTCTGTGAATCGGTGTGCTGTTGATTCTGTTATTCAATGAGTCAGTAAATCTATGAATTTGTCTGTGAATCTGTGAGTCTGTGAGTTATTGAGTCTGTAAATCTATGAATTTGTCTGTTAATCAATGAGTTATTGATTCTGTGAATCTGTAAGTTATTGATTCTGCGAATCTGTGAGTTATTGATTCTGCAAATCTGTGTGTTATTGATTCTGTGAATCAATGAGTTATTGATTCTGTGAATCATTGAGTTATTAATTCTGTGAATCGGTGAGTTATAGATTCTGTGAATCATTGAGTTATTAATTCTGTGAATCATTGAGTTATTGATTCTGTGAATCTGTGCGTTATTGATTCTGTGAATCTGTGCGTTATTTATTCTGTGAATCAGTGAGTTATTGATTCTGTGAATCGGTGAGTTATTGATTCTGTGAATCTGTGAGTTAGTGATTCTGTGAGTTATTGATTCTGTG
>JBCNYH010000002.1:33630760-33647058 GCA_039654325.1 Tandanus tandanus
GATTCTGTGAATCGGTGAGTTATTGATTCTGTGAATCTGTGAGTTAGTGATTCTGTGAGTTATTGATTCTGTGAATCAGTGAGGTATTGATTCTGTGAACCAGTGAGGTATTGATTCTGTGAATCTGTGAGTTAGTGATTCTGTGAATCAGTGAGTTATTGTTTCTGTGAAAACAAAAAGTGTTTAAACAAAGCAGCTAACATGAACAGAGTAAAGCTCCTCCCTGGACTCATTAAACACTCAGTGTATTTTCCCACAGCCAGCTGCAGCTACACACTGAAACCAAGTCCTGCTTTCTGTTACACATTATTTTTACAAGCTGCACAAGGAAGTGTGTTTCTGTGTATTTCAGTGTTTCTGTGCAGTGAGCTCGTAAAGGTAAAGTGGACCTCGAGACTGATGATGCTGATGACTATAAATGGATAAAAAGTACAAAATTTTAACTGTTAGTAAATTGTTGTAAATTAGGAGGAGGAATAAAACACGTGGGAATAATAAACTTCAGGGTGGTGACATTAACTCTACTACATTACTACAACACCAACACACACAAACACACACCCAGAGTGTTAATTACTTCAGTATTATAAACGTGACCGTGATATCAGAAGCGAGAGCGCAGTGCACAGCGTCTCACATGACCACAGAGGATTTTAAAAGCAACCTGTTTGGGTTTACAGGAAGTGAGATGAAGGAGTGAACGCAGCCCTGCGGTGTTGCAGATGAAGATGGAGCTGGAGATGAAGTTGGGAGATTGTATACATGAAATTGTTGTGTGAAGTAACCAGCCAATCAGAGTCAGAGTTCAAAGCCCTGAAGAGACAGTTAAAGGGGGCGACAGCATTCCTTCCTCCAACCATTTCCTGCTTTCAGAGCACAACTAAGATTATCTTCATTTTAAATAAGGATAAAAAATAAATCTGCTCGGTTCTGTTGAGGGATTTATGAGAGGTCTAGTGCGGAATGATCTGTGTGTGTATGTGTGTGTGTGTGTGTGTGTGTGTGTGTGTGTGTGTGTGTGTCTGATATGCACTCATTAAAAAAATATCAATATTAACATTAACATTTTCACACACAAAAAAAGACACAGAAACATTCCTAAACTACGAAATTAAAAACACTGCCAAACAAGCACATCCAACACTGTGTGGGCTATATTTGCATACTGGAATTTGATCAGCTGCTGCATGTCTCAGATTGTGTTTTACATACTTTACGTCTTACTATTAGTAAAGTCAAGACACTATTATGTATACAGCACTTTTAAAAACAACAGCAGTTAATCCTAAGTGCTTAACAGTGAAGGCAAACAGTTTACAAGAAATGACTAAAAGTGAGTGTCTAAAATCGAAACAGAGGCTAAAGTACGAAAAAAGTTAAACAAGGAGAAGGCGGTGGGGTACATTAAAATAACACAAACATTAACACGGCACGACACAAGAAAGAACCTGAAATAGTAAAATGAACTAAAATTAATTAGTGAAGGGCAGAGAGAAAGAACCATGGGGCAATATCAGCCTGAACTCAGAGTAAGAGTTAAAAGGATGGGTTTGTAATTTGATTTCAAACCGACAGCTATTTGACATGACTTTATAAGAGGAGGCAGGCCGTTCCAGAGTTTAGAGACAATGATTGAGAAAGCCCGATCTCTTTGAGTTTTAAGATGGGAATGGGGCACCAGGAAGGAGTTGCTATGAAGATGACCTGAGTGACCTTGGGGCAGAGTAGGAAGTTAAAAGTAAGGTAATGTAAGAAGGAGCGAGTACACTAAGAGCTCGGAAAACAAAAAGTAAAAACTGTAAACCAATTGTATGTTTTAGTGCATATGAGTCAGTTTAGATACTTTAATTACATATTTTGTTGTTTTTCGTGGAATTAATCTAGACTGAATAACCTGCGGCACTTCCGGCTTGCTAGCAGAACTAGCGGAGCCTAGCGTTAGTTAGGAGCACTTTTGGTTTGGTCAACGCAGCTTATGTGCACTCTCCTGTGGACATTGGCATTAAGCCTTACAGAGGACTGAAGGCCTGTTTCTCATAAAAAGCCAAAAAATTCATGTTTTAATTCTTAAAATAAAAAACGTTTTTATCGAGAAACAATTTCATTCCAAATGTTGTTCATTTTCATCAACTCTGTCTTAAATCAACAGTTAAAAAAAGGCAGTATATGAGCTGGTATCCTAGGAGTAGATTAGCCAATCAGAGAATAGGTGATAATATCTATTGTCCTATAATACCTGTAATATCTATTCTATTTAGAATACGAATAATTCGCTTGTGATTGATCCAAACCCTACAAAGAGCAGTGCTGTTGCTGCATTGTGTGGCATGTTTTGTTAAAAGATATAAAAGTAGCCTTACAAGCATGTATCAGAACAGATAACATGAAATAAACACTGAAATGTTATTACCAGGTACACATGTACGGTTGCTGTGAAAATAAAGATAAATCAGTGGTAGAATTTTCCCTAAACATCACCTCTGCTCTCTGACACGGTCCTCCAAACACATTTATACAGAGGTGTTGTTCTTTCTTCAGCAAACCTGAATATATTCATCCAGCTGCTGAAGGATGTACAGCTGTATAAATACAGAGCACTGAACTCGGAAACACAGAGCGGTGTTAAATCTCTGCTACCGGCCCTACTGCCCTCCCTGCCTTCACACCATCAGTAGATAAACACCACCTCGCTGCGGCAAACTTCCTGTGAGATTCAGAGCCATGATAACGGTGACAGTGATGATGATAATGAGGATGACTCGGTGACAGCGACCGGGTGATTATCATCAAATTAATGACACTTCATTACACTTTTTAATAGTTTTACATTATAATGTGACACAACCCAACTGGTCAGGGTTAATAATGCATTCTGATGAAAAACGAATGTGCATCATTATAATTCAACACTCTGTTAATCATCCATCTAATGCAGTTACACTGTTTGAACAGTAGAGGTCCCAAATTTGAACAACCTTTATTTGCCAAACCGCTTAATCCTACTAGGGTTGCAGGGAGGGTGGGACCTATCTAGGGTACACCCTGAACAGCTCACCACATATTATGAAATGGTCCTTTCGGCGGGAACGTCTTGACCCCTGTGGTCTATTTTATATCTTGTTTTAGTTACAATCGTAAATAAATAAATAAACAGAATAATAAATCTTTAGATTAAAAAAAAAAACAAAAAAAACACTGATGTTCTAAAACTTGGTATGCTGTAAGTGTATAGGTCATTGAAACATCATCATCATCATCATCATCCTCGATGAAACACTTAGTGAGCTTTTCTTCGCTGGATGTAGGCTAGAGTCATTCCAGAAGAAACCACACCCTTCAGGACAGATTAAGTAGTTCTGCAAAAAAGAACTGCAGGAGAGATCTGGAGATGTTTCCCTTTAAGGAGACGAGTTAAGACAAACCAAGGCAGTGAGAGAAATAAACAAACGCCCCAACCGCTTACACACTCGTCTGTTTTTTTTATAAATTAAGAGTAAAATCAAGTGGTGAGTGAAAGATGTTAGATAAGATGGAAAATCAGGAGTAACCTGTTCGTCGTCATCATCTGGAAAGCTGCCTGCTGAAGCACTAATATTTGTAGAAGATGTGAAAAGATCCATATGAAAACAGATCAGAGGATAAGAATCAGGATTTATGATATTCTTGAAGTAGTGGAACAAATTGTACAGTCAACGCATTTTCTTCCTGTTCATGTATAATAATCACCAGCGCATCATCATCATCATCACCTCAGCAGAGGCATCACACATACCCATAGACTGTGTGTAAAACAATGTACCCATACGATACATTTATTACACTCTATAACCAGTCTGATGGCCAGAACATTTATTTATGTATATATATATATATATATATATATCCTTTTGAGACCCCAATGTCCTCTTACGAGGACATCATATTTTTTCCCAACAATATTGTATGTATGTCCTAGTAAGATCCTCATATGAGAGCCATTGGGTTTTACTCTTTTCCTAAACTTCTTCTTGTTTGAAGACATTGATCAAGTTCAGTAGTTATTGGGTGGTGAGAGACAGAAGCAGTGTGAAGAAATGAGAAGACACACAACATTAATTTTTGGGTCTCAGGAGGATATATATATATATATATATATAAAGCTCCTTTATGATGGAGCCTTCTTTCAGCTTGAGCTTCTTAACCACACAGTAGGTGTGTTTTCAGAGGACTGGTGAACAATCCCTTCTTTCAAAGATAGATCAACAACAGGAAGGGCTGGAGCTGCACCCAGTGCTGTAAAACAAATCCATGAGAGGTGATGAGACACTGCAGATTGTGTGATGTCAGCGATCTTCCAATATCATTACAAATTGCACTGTGCAATATGGACCTGATAAACTCGGGTTCAACAGGTATGTTGACTGTACCATGGTATGTACGAAGGTCTATAAACTGTATGAAGGTATGCAGACAGTACAGATGGTACGAAGGTATGCAGACTGTATAATGGTACGTACAAAGGTATGCAGACGGTACAATTGTACGTACAAGGGTATGCATACTGTACGATGGTACGTACGAAGGTACACAGAATCTATGATGGTACATATGAAGGTACGCAGAATCTATGATTGTAAGTACAAAGGTACGCAGAATATCTAATGGATGATACGTACGAAGGTACGCAAACTGTAAGATGGTAGGTACGAAGGTATGCAGACTAAATGATGGTATGTACATAGGTATGTAGACTGAACAATGGAATGTACGACGGTATGTAGCTTGTACGATGGTACGCACAAAGGTATGTAGACTGAACAATGGTACGCACAAAGTTATGTAGCTTGTACGATGGTACGCACGATGTATGTAGATTGTACGATAGTAGGTATTAAGGTATGTAGACAGAACGATGGTAGGTTTGAAGGTGTGTAGACTGTAACATGGTGCCTCAGAGGAAATGTGTATTAACTTTCACCCTTCCTACATCAACCTGCATCACTGTTACTGAGTCTGTAGCTGTAGCTGTGTGGTAGATATAAACACTAATTTCACACACTGACTGAACACAGGATCTGTAAATCAGTCGCCAGTACAATATTAGTTCTCACCTCACAACCAGAAAAATCTGATTTTTTAAAAATAAAAAAAATCTAAGTGAATATTGCATCATCTTAAGCTAAGATCCAGCCCTGAGCCCATAAAGCATGGTGAGAAGTCTGTATAAAAGTGAGAAAAGGAGATTTTATACATTCCTACAGAATTATTAAATACTCACATCTCCGAACTCAAAGTAAATGACTCATCTTTACAAAGTACACTCGAGAGAGACGGACACTTAGCGTGGAATTATTCTTTAACAGTTACAGCTCTTCTGATTCATTCACATTCCTCAGACGAGGAATAGAAAACCTCTTTGTCCGAAAAAGTCCTTGAGAGGAAAAGTGGTTAAAAAGTAAACTGGGCTTATCAGAGGCTTAAACAGACATCCAGCGAGCGCAGAGAGTCTGTGAGAAGAGGGAGGCGTGGAATGTCTTGGGGTCAGGAGAAGACTGCAGGACCGTGCAACTGACCCACTGAGGAATGCACTAATATTTGTGCTGTCCATCATCTCCGTTTAGGATAACGAGAAAAACCGGGAAAGAGAAAGAACGAGGACGCTGTGAGGGAGTGTGAATGATTAACGTGTGCAGAATGTCACACATTGTGAAGATTAATTCAACATTAATAAACGTCACAATCCCAAACACCGCACAAACACCACACACAAACACCACACAAACACCACACATACACCACACGTACACCACATGTACACTGTACAAACACCACACAAACACTGTACACAAACACTGTACACAAACACTGTACAAACACCACACATACACCACATATACACTGTACAAACACTGCACACAAACACTGCACACAAACACTGCACAAACACCACACATACACCACACACAAACACCATACATTCACCACACATACACTGTACAAACACCACACACAAACACCACACAAACACCACACAAACACCGCACAAACACTGCACAAACACCACATATACACCACATGTACACTGTACAAACACCACACAAACACTGTACACAAACACTGTACAAACACCACACATACACCACACGTACACTATACAAACACCACACAAACACTGCACACAAACACTGCACATACACCACACACAAACACCACACATACACCACACATACACTGTACAAACACCACACATGCACTGCACACAAACACTGCACAAACACCACACATACACCACACACAAACACCATACATTCACCACACATACACTGTACAAACACCACACACAAACACCACACAAACACTGCACAAACACCACACATACACCACATGTACACTGTACAAACACCACACAAACACTGTACACAAACACTGTACAAACACCACACATACACCACACGTACACTATACAAACACCACACAAACACTGCACACAAACACTGCAAAAACACTGCACATACACCACACACAAACACCACATACACTGTACAAACACCACACATACAGAACACATACACTGTACAAACACCACACATACACTGCACACAAACACTGCACAAACACCACACATACTCCACACACAAACCCCACACACGCACCACACATACACCACACACAAACACCATACATTCACCACACATACACTGTACAAACACCACACACAAACACTGCACAAACACCACACATACACCACACATACACTGTACAAACACCACACAAACACCACACACAAACACTGTACACACACCACGCAAACACTGCACACAAACACTGCACAAACACCACACATACACCACACACAAACACCACACATACATCACACATACACCACACACAAACACCATACATTCAGAACACATACACCGCACAAACACCACACATACACTGTACAAACACCACACAAACACTGCACACAAACACTGTACAAACACCACACAAACTGCACACAAACACTGCACAATCACCACACACAAACACCACACATACACCACACAAACACCACACATACACTGTACAAACACCGCACAAACACTGCACACAAACACTGCACAAACACCACACATACACCACACACAAACACCACACATACACCGCACAAACACCACATACACCCCACAAACACCACATACACCCCACAAACACCACACATACATCCCACAAACACCACACATACACCCCACCAACACCGCACAAACAACCCACAAACACCACACATACACCACGAATACACCGCACACACACCGCACAAACACTGTACTTACACCGCACAAACACTGCACATACACCGCACATACACCAAACATACACCACACACACACCACACAAACATAACACACACACTCACCACACAAACACCGCACAAACACAGCACATACACTGCACATACACCACACAAACACCACACATTCACCAAATAAATACCACACAAGCACCACACACACTCAACAAACAATAAACAACTTTAAAAAAAGAAAAACATGTAATAAATAACGTGATGAGGGGATATTTATGTAGCATACATGAAAGGAGTCTCTAAGAGTCACCCCGGCACAGTGACGTAGTGGTTTGCACGTCCGCCTCCCCGCAAGAAGGTCATGGGTTCCAGTCCTGGGCTCTGCGAGAGCGTTTCTGTGGTTTCCTCTGGGTACTCCGGTCTCCTTCCATGATCCAAAGAAATGCACATTAGGCTGCACATTAGGCTGTTTCTTATTGCCCCTAGGTATGATTGTGAATGGTTGTACGTGTGTTGGCCCTGAGACAGTGTGGCGAGCTGATCAGGGCGAACCCCGCCAGAGTTGACTGAGACGGGCTCCAGCCTCCCGAAGACTCGAGTAAAATTAAACGGTTCAGCAAATGAACGAATGTTAACGGATAAAAAGTATAATGTGTAATTCTTTAATAAATGTGTCATGTTTGTATGTTTGAACTCCACTTCATCAAAAATAAACAAATAAATAAGCTTTATATTTTTATAAATATTGACATTACACTTGGAGGTTGAGTGCAGAACCCCAGGCAGCAGCAGGACCTGACCCTCTGCATGTTCTACACTCTAACCAGACCTCGGAACCCCTGAAGATGTATTCACCTGAGAGCACTCCATCTTCCACAGATCATCTGTCTCTGCTCTTTCTCATCACAGCTGCTCTGTCTAGACCGAGTCCGAGTTAATGCCGCCGAGAGCCGGGGCTTAGCTTACTGCGTAAATATCAAACGTCACGTTCAAGACCTCGTCGCGTGTTCCTTATCAAGGAACCCAGGCAGAGGTGCTGAATGTTTTGTGATGAAGTTGAAGCTGGCGTCGTCACCTGAGACGCTCGTGTTTACACGCGGGAGAAAGAGGATAAGAAGTGTTCCGTCTGTATTTCGGCCTTTTTTAAACAGCTGTCCGCCTGGACAAATCCCTGGTGCTGGAGAAGTTTTTATCCATCCATCAGCCAGCCAAGAAAGCTTTTTTATTTGTGTTTCAAAAGCCAAAGCTGACGAGCCTCGTCCCAGAGAATGATTTCTGAATCCGAGGGAACATTTGCAGGGGAACTTTTTGGACTGTGTCTTTCTTCCATCTTTTTTCTTTTTTTTCCTTCTTTTTTTCAGTGTGAATCAGGTGGTCACGTCTCACAGCAGCTGTACGCTCCACAAACAATACCTCTGATTTCTTGCTTTCAGAGATCTGACCAGAGAAGCCAGATGGAACCAATTCCTTCAGCCATTTTCATGCCATTTCTGCCATTACTTTCAGCTGTTTACATTCATTTTTTAAACACAGCATGGATGAGCTGCATTTCAGAGTATTAAAGTGAAACGGTGAGAAACTAAAAGAAAGAGAAAGCTGGACTTTGCAAAAGGCAAAAATTCAAAGGAAAGCACTAAAGAGAAGCTTCATTACAGCTCATTATCTGTTTATCTTCCTTCCTGTGGTTTCTGAAAAACAAAATATCTGAGCACTGATGCCAGTTCCTGAAACACCTGGACGCAGACGACCCACACTGCTAACAAAAACGAAAACAGAATGCTCAACATTAAATCAACAACGCATTTTCTTTACTGACCAAAGATACCATGGTCCCGCCCACTTGTTGCCCATTGGCTCCCAAGACCAGCGAAAAATGCTGTTGAAAAATGCAAGGGGAAATCGGTTTTACGTTGAGACTGCGTGTGTGAGTGTGTGTGCGTGTGTGTGTGTACACATGTGTGTGTTTTGTGTGTGTGTTGCTCGAGTTTGCAACTTGAAAAAAATTTCAAGATAAATCACTGATCCATTGCACTTTTTCCGTGTCGGAGGTTATTTTGTACCAGCTACCAGAATAAATGTGTTTCACATCCTGTGTTGTTTAACTTCTAATGCTTCTTCTAATGACGGCTGCTTCGATTTGGACATTCATATACATTCGTCCGAAAATGTTCTCATTTACAATTTTAACCAATCAAAGCAGCTTTTCTGCAAATTTTGTCAATCATTGTTTTATAGCATGAGTTTCACCAATCAGAGCAAAAGAAATCCTGAAGGAACTTTCTTATATCCAAACAACAATAAAATTAAAACCAAGAGCAGGAACTGCAGCATCTTCCCGCGATACAACCAAAGAAAAAGTTTAAACTGAGTAGATCATCACTAAAAGCACACACTGGGGTTTAAAGGAGGAAATAAGTGCCTCCAGGTGACACAGTAGGTAAGTGAGCATATCAGCTCTGGTGTTCCAGTGTAGTGTTCCACCACAAACCGCACTTCAGTTACAGCTGTACAGAAACACTGTTGTCCTGCTCGAGACAAAATAACTAGTATAATATGGCTCACAACAAGAAGGTCCTGGGTTCGAGTTCCGGGCTCGGTGAGGGTGTTTCTGTGCGGAGTTTGCATGTTGTCCCCGTGTGGGGGTTTCCTCAAGGTATTCCAGTTTCCTCCCACAGTCCAAAAACACACAGGCATTAGGCTCACTGGCTTTTTCAAATTGCCCCCAGGTGTGAGTGTGAGAGCGAATGGTTGCGTGCGTGCTGGCTCTGTGATGGCCTTTCGAGCAGTTCAAGGTGTACCCCACCTTCGCCAAAAGTCGGCTGAGATAGGCTCCACCGTCACCGTAAATCATCACCACTAGTAAAATTAAGCGGTTCGGCAAATGGAAAGATGGATGAATGAATGAGATGAAGTAATTCTTTATGTACTAATGTTCATACAGTAGTGTTTAACCTTTTCATACCTCTTCATTGTTCATTAGAAAATCACACAATACCTTCACATTCCACAGACTCTTACAAACTCGTGTGTTGTTGTTGTTTTGTTTTGTTTTTTTTAAGCTGAGGACGAGATACAACACGCCTCGTCCTACCGGCTACAAAAGTAAATTAACAATCACTTTCTGCTTCTGGTTCACGCAATCACAGGCTCATCCTTTTCATCTCCTGAAGCAAGTCGTCACTGGTTTGGTTATAAAATGCGTTTAAAAGACAAATGAGGGTTCAGCTCTACTCTGATGTCAATTCAGGACAAAAACCCGAAGTACATGCATTTCTCAACTACCATAATTTATGGCTTTAACATAACGTAATCGTACTGCTGTCCCAAATGCAAAACAGATGCTCATGTATAAAGCAGAACAGAGTAAAAAAGAGACTTTTCGATAAAGAGCTGTAAGACACGGGGAAAGAAAAGGGGCGGAGCTCTACGATATGAATCATTACATGGTTTAAAATCATTGATAAACAGGTATGACGACGTACTTCTTAGTGAAACAGGAAATTAGAGCAATGGCTTCCTGAATGATCTACTCAAAAGCCAATAGTGTTCGAGATGTATAACATGCCACACCCCCTTTTCAATCTGAACACACTCAACGCGGAGCTAGCTAAATATATAATGGAGAGTGAAGAATTTTTTCAGCTGTGCAGGATTTCTTACTCTCACCGGTCCACTTTAACCAGAACGACGAGATGCTGTGTGTGTGTGTGTGTGTGTGTTTGTGTGTGTGTGTGTGTGTGTGTGTGTGTGTGTGTGTGTGTGTGTGGAGTCATGGCGTGTTTGATTCGAGGTTGAGAGCCGGTGTTGTTGATGTTTAGCCACAAATGAACTTTAAGCATTTCTTCAAGGTTGGAAATGGAATGGTGTGTGTGTGTGTGTGTGTGTGTGTGTGTGTGTGTGTGTGTGTGTGTGTGTGTGTTGGGGCGCGTATGGCCAAAAACAACACTAACGAACCATGTTTACTTCTTACCAGCTGCTACTGTAAAGCAAAACACGCCCCTAGGGGCGGGGCATACCCATTGTAGAGAATATTTAATTGGTTAAACACAACACGATACAATCAGCTATTCAAAAGCTTACAGCAAAGGTCGGGGTTATGATATATGAAGACCCGAAATTACTTTTCTAAACCACTTTTCAGATAAAAAATTCAGAAAAACATGTCTGTTTTGATGCTGTAGTGGTCCTCAAAACAGACATCTTGTCCTCGTCCGTATTACACAGGCGCTGGACGGAGAACAGAAGGCCTTGCATGTCCGAGCTGACACTCCAGGCCAAAACGAAGGAAAGAAAAGGAAAGGTCATTGTTTCTCTCCACACAAAAGACAGCCTGTTCACAAATTTCGAAAAGGAAAAAAAAGATTCTGCAGCTGCAGGGGGTTACACCAGGGAATATACATTACTCTCACCACACACACACACACACACACACACACACACACACAGTTATACACACATGATACACACACCTTTATCCACTGAATAAAATCTCAGAAATAAACATGCAGTGATGCTGATGTTGATTAATTATATTGTCATGCCATGTAATCTCATTTCAGTCAGGAACTTCTTTAACTAAATTCATACACATAAGTTTATATTACAGAAGACAGAAAGAAATGATATAATAATTAATGACTGTTTTAATTATATATCCACACTTTAAGGATCTGCATGAACCATACTAGTTAGAAGCTTGGATGTGCGCA
This sequence comes from Tandanus tandanus, assembly GCA_039654325.1. Classification (NCBI taxonomy): domain Eukaryota; kingdom Metazoa; phylum Chordata; class Actinopteri; order Siluriformes; family Plotosidae; genus Tandanus; species Tandanus tandanus. The sequence continues at coordinate 33,642,737 of JBCNYH010000002.1, forward strand.
TGCGCAGTGATAGCAACATCTCTGTGTTGGTGACGGTGATGGTTAAGTAACGCAAAAAAAAAAAGCCTCAATGTAAATAAAGACGTTATAACACAACATAAACACGACGCTAACACGTCAACCAGCCTGTTTCCGTGTTTTCTCGAGTTATAATCTGCTTAATTTGAAGTAACTTTAGTTGCCTGACAGTCTCCAGATGAACTACAGACAAAATGTGTTTCTGAGAAACTCTCGAGCATTTCTGAGGGAAAACAATCAAACGAAAAAAAGGCATCGAAAAGACAATGTGGTTTCGTTTTTACCTCAGGGAAGCGCTTCGTTATCCGAATCATTGTGTCCAGTTTGTCCCAAACACAGTTAAAGGGGTAAAAAGCGTCGATAAGAAGCCGGTTCTGAGGGAAACTTTCTCCTCACTCTCATGTTCTCTGAGGCGGACAAAAGCCTCGCGCCGCTTGCGCCCAGTGTCTCGTGCTGAAGGCTGAGCTTGTTGCCACAGCAACGGAGTGTTTTCGCCCCCCCCCCCCCCCCCTTCTGCCCTGAATCCCCCCCTCGAGTTTTCTCACTCCCACACAAACCGAGCTGCTTTTTACACAATCACCACCACAAACATCACAAAACTGCGAAATAATGTGGAGTCCAGCTGCAGCTCCTTAAACCGTGCCTCCTACTGAGGGATAAAAAGCCCCTGGCTGGGCAGATTAAGCCCCAGATTCAACAGAGGAAGCACAAGGCCTGGCAAAAGAAACATGCTTTAATAGAAAATATAAACTGAATGCAGGATTCTGATTGGTCAGGGCGACACAGAGGTGTAGTGGCTAGCACGTCCGCCTTACAGGTTTGGGTTTGAGTCCCGGGCTCAACGAAGGCGGTTCTGTGTAGGGTTAGCGTGGTCTCCCCGCGCTTGCCTGGGTTTCCTCCGGGTGCTCCGGTTTCCTCTCAAAGTCCAAATTCATGCCCATTAGGCTAATTGGCTGTCAGATTTCCCCAAGGTACGAGCGTGAGTGGTTGTGTGTTTTGCCCTGTAGTGGACTGGCGAGCCCAGCGCAGGGTGCACCCCACATTCGCCCAGAGTCGGCTGAGATAGGCTCCACCTTCCCCGTGACCCTAGTAGGATGAAGCGGTTCAACATTCTACAGTCTGTTATTTCTGTAAAACAATAAAGATCAATAAATGGACCATGTGATTAGTCGAAATAATAAAATAATTTTTAAATCCATCCATCCATCTGTAGTGCTCATCTGTCAGGGTCAAAGGGAGGTGGAGCCAATCCCACTCGATCTCTTCAGGTGGGAGGCGGGGTTACACCCTGAGCAGGTCACCTGTCAATTCACAGCAATCGGGGATTTAGAGTAAGCAGTTGACCTAACGTACATGTCTCTGGACTTGTGGGAGGAAACACTGGAACACTTGGAGGAAACCCACGCAAGCACAGGGAGAGCACGCAAACTCCACACAGAAAGCTGTTGGCTGAGATTCGAACCCAGAACCTTCTCACTGTGTGTTAAATGAACCCCTTAGGTAGATTCACATACCCTCAGTTTCCTATCCTGACTCACCCTGGCAGGGTTTATTTCGCTGTGCTGGACTTTATTCTTTACTTAACAGTAAGTCCACTTTCCCTTATCTCTTTGCTTTAGATTGATCTGCAACACAAGGCCAGGTTTTAGAACTAATCGACGAGACGTGTATTTATTTGAACTACTTTTTTTTTTTGCTCTAACCCCAACTTTCCTCCTCATTGTTACTGACCATACTATAAATATTCCCATTGTGTTTGTTTGTTTGAAACGGGCAGAAGGAATTCTTGAGGAACTATAATTAGTTCCTGGCGCTGAGTCTAGTGGATGTCCACGCCTGCTGAACAGGACCACAGACCAGTAGGGCCGGCGAGCTGATTTACTCTTCACCCACATGATCCAGGTTCTTCGGCAGCTTAGCACATCACTAACAGCTGAATAAACCGTCTCGTGAGTTGTGTAAGTGGACAAGGAATCATTACAAACACACTCACTATCCGCAGATCAGACAGACGGCCAAGATGCTGGCCTGGTCCTGGACCCGGACTGGATTCAGACCCAGAAATTATTCATGTGTGTGTTTGCACAACGATGGAAAGGAAATGCCAGGCCTGTCTTTAGAACCTCGAGATTCAGCGGTTGTTCTGAATAAAAACATGGAATCCTTTTTTTTTAATAATGTGAATTGACTGAGAGTAGAGCGTGATCCAGAGAGAGCCTCCACACCGCAGTGTAATGTTTTATTACATCCAAAATCACAGGCTTTCACAGCATCATGATGTCAAACCTACAGTTCAATCCTGCCTTTTTGTCAACTCCGACTCTGAGACACGGTGCACTCCACTCGTCTGTAATTTTCACTCTCTGATGACAACGTGGACGTTTTTCAGACTTTTAAAGCACTCGCAAATTAGAGTTAAACTTGTACAATTACAAGACTTGACAAAAACACTCACAATAATGATCGGCTTTATAAAGACAGAATTATGGATAAAGATGTATAATGACCCGGGTTTACGACTGACAGGAAAATCTGTCAGGAAACACAGCAAAGAGCGTAGTGGATGTTTATTTTCTCTGGTTAAAAACTGGATCAGTTGAGGTCTGGGGCTCTGATGTGGTTCTTCGAAGACTGAAGTAAATAAATACACTAAACTTAACATACTGTCTGATCTGATTCTGATCAGAAATCATTTCAAAATAGTCTATAAATCAAATAAACAGTAAACGTGTAAGGGGCGGCGCGGTGGCGTAGTGGTTAGCATGTCCACCTCACATTAAGAAAGGTCTCGGGTTCGAGTCCCAGGCTCAATGAGGGCGTTTCTGTGTGGAGTTTGCATGTTCTCCCGTGCTTGCGTCGGTTCCCTCCGGGTGTTTTCTGGTTTCCTCCGACAGTCCAAAGACATGCACATTAGGATAACTGGCTGTTCCAAATTGCCCCTAGGTGTGAACGTGAGTGTGAATAGCTGTGTGTGTGTTGCCCTGCGATGCTCTGACGAGCTGTTCAGGGTGTACCCCGTCTTTGCCCAGTGTTGGCCATGATAGGCTCCAGCCTTCCCGCGACCCTTATAGGATTAAGCGGTTTGGCAAATGAGTGAGTGTGTCAGTAAATGTGTAAAGGGTGGCACAGTAGTGTAGTGGTTAGCATGTCTGCCTCACAGCAAAAAGGTAATGGGTTCGAGTCCCAGGCTCGGCAAGGGCGTTTCTGTGTGGATTTTGCATGTTCTCCTCGTGCTTGCGTGGGTATCCTCCGGGTGCTCCGGTTTCCTCCTACAGTACACAGACATGCACATTAGGCTAATTTGCTGTTCCAAATTGCCCCTAGGTGTAAGTATGTATGTGAATGGTTGTGTGTGTTGGTCCTGAAATGGTCTGGCGAGCTGCTCAGGGTGTACCCTGTCTTCCCGCAGAGTCGGCTAAGATAGGCTCCATCCTCCCTGTGACCCTAGTAGAATAAATCAGTTCGACATATGAATGAATGTGTTAAGAGCTTTATTTTAAAGAGGTACCACAATGCACAACATAACAATAGAAATCGTCCTTCTGCATAGAAACCGAACCCAGGACCATCTTGCTGTGACGCTGCCACACTGCCCCATCACCAGCCAACACTCTACAAAGGACTCCAGGAAGGTTTATGTTCAACCTGAAATTATATTTCCCAGCTTTTGATCCACTGATAGGTGGCTAGTGTGCTCGAGAACAGCACAGCTATTATCACTACAACACGAACACACTCGCACAGGTCTAGGTCATAGGGAGTGCCTATGCAAAATTTCAGAAAGCTATCATGCATATGAGCCGAGCAATGGGCCGGACAAACTTTATATGTTCAAGGTCACTGTGCCAATGTCAAAGGTCACATAAGCAAATTAGCTACCCCACGCACAGGTTTAGGTCATAGGGAGTGCCTGTGCAAAATTTCAGAAAGCTGGCCTGTGCATGAGCTGAGCAATGGCTGGGACAAAGTTATTGCCCGGCTGATCGGCCGCCAAACAACGACAATACTCCTCCAGCCATAACTGGATGAGGGTTATAAAGCCATCCCACCTTTTCCATCGAGGAAAATATATATATATTGCAATGGAAAGGCGAGCTGTCCAGGGAGTACACTGCCCTGCAATGGGTGCCAACCTCCCCACGACCCTAATTAGAATTAAACGGTTCAGAAAATGAATGTATTATATATATAGTATGAGAAGCTCAGCCATCCGGGAGGAGCTCGGAGCTCCGTGTTGAGAGGAGCCAGTTGAGGTGGCTCGGGCATCTGATTAGAATGCCTCCTGAACGCCTCCCTGGTGTGGT
>JBCNYH010000002.1:33651842-33662086 GCA_039654325.1 Tandanus tandanus
GATGAAGGTGAGAAGATGAAGGTGAGAAGATGAAGGCGAGAAGGTGAAGATGAAGGTGAGAAGATGAAGGTGAGAAGGTGAAGATGAAGGTGAGAAGATGAAGGCGAGAAGGTGAAGATGAAGGTGAGATGAAGGCGAGAAGGTGAAGATGAAGGTGAGAAGATGAAGGCAAGAAGGTGAAGATGAAGGTGAGAAGATGAAGGCGAGAAGGTGAAGATGAAGGTGAGAAGATGAAGGCGAGAAGGTGAAGATGAAGGTGAGAAGATGAAGGTGAGAAGATGAAGGCGAGAAGGTGAAGATGAAGGTGAGAAGATGAAGGTGAGAAGATGATGATGAGGGTGAGAAGGTGGAGATGAGGTGATGAATAAGGTAATGATGAAGGTAAAAAGATGAAGGTGAGAAGGTGAGCTGTAGGGTAAAAGATTAATTAAACTCGTAGTTTACAACTGATGTAACTACCGGGAGATCTCACTGACCTTTGTTCCTTATTGTTGTTTACAGTTGATAGAGCTAAAATTAAAGTTGCCAAAAGGAAGTCATACTGATGTCGAAACATGGTCAACAACAACAACAACATCATCAGCACGCCATCCATGGACGTCACTCAGATGTCACTGTGATTTCTGTGGTTGAAGCTGATTTTTGAATTTTTGATTGTTAAAGCTTTGGTGGTGACAGATACAGAATTGATGTTGGACAACACTGTGTTTTATAGAGTCGCAATCACTTTGTCATAAAAAAATATGAATCTTTTCTTTTTATAAATGAAGTCCAGTGACAAAATGTGTTTTCCAGTAAATTTAAACCTGCTTTACTTCTACAGTTTTCATGAAATTAAGTTGTCACGTATGTATAACGGAGACAGGATGCATGTGCAGATAAGGATTTTAAAAAGGGAAGGATAAGATGCTTTTCCTACTTGTTTGATCCATAAATGTTGGCAGTGTTAAAGATCCTTGTTAGACATCACTAGAGTGTCAAATATCGAGGATAGCTTATGTTTAAGTTTTCTCTTTGGGCTGTTTGAGATGGCTGTAAACATAAAGTGTTTGTCGTTTCTTTTTCTTTTTTTCCCATGGGCCAAATCCAGCCCACCAACTCATTTTTTGTGGCCTGCATAAAATAATAAGAAATATTCAAATGAATATGACACATGCTTTGCATCGGCCATTACCATGAAACCCAATTCATCATCCCTCCACTAGGTGGCAGCAACCTATTTCAAGTAAACAGCTAGTCATTCATGACTCAAGAAAGACAGCATGCTGGCTGGTTGCTGTTAAGCGTTGTCATAAAATGAATACAGGAAAGGAGGACAAACGCCTAAAGCAATCATTTGCCATGAAGATTTCATGGTTGCCCTTTTAGATGTTCAGTGATTATTCAGCCCTCAATCACCTTTAAATTTAGTCATGTGGCCCTCAGTGAAAATGAGTTTGATACCCCTGCGCTAGTGTGTCATGGTATGCTGGGCCTTCTGATTGGATCCATCCTGGTCTGCCTCCCAGTGCACTGAAAGAAAAGGCGACCCACTTCAGAAAGATGACCAACCAGAGCAAAGTAGGCACAGACAGCAGAAAGACCATAAATGGGAGGAGGAAGCCAAACAGGTCATCTAGCACGTGCAATCAAAATCAGTGTTCCAGGGGGAGGTGGGGGAGCAGCTTCCTGAAAAACTGTGGAGATTTCTGGATTAGGAGTCATACTTTGGTGCTCCAGTGGTGCCTTAAATAAAAAATAAAGATCTGAAAATGGGGATAATATCTGAATGAAAATACTAAAAACAAACAAAAAAAAAACCAAACAACATAAAGCTGCAAGGGAGGAATAACAAAATTGACTAGGCATCTAACAGGAGCAGGTAGGAGGTTCAGGGAAAAATAACAGGCATGTCATGAAACAGAAACCGAGCAGGTAATATGAGTACACGACAGATATATGAGCATATGACGGGAATATGGTGTGATCTGATTGGTCCACTCTCAGGGAATTTAAAACACTATTCCGAGTATATAATGCTTGAATCGAATTAACGGACACTCACAGTTTGTCACAGTCTCATGAAGCAGGTGACATCATCATTATTCTAGTTTTTTTAAAAATGATATATTTTAAAAAGAAACCATAAAAATAGTTTTGTTTCTCTTATGCCTGTGCAGTTTTACACACTAAAACTTTGAATGAATGCACGAACACGTCTTAAGTTTATGGAGCGTTCTCAGATCCGTTTGCAGCACGTCGAGCTCACCTGACCTGTTTTAATTTACTTTTCTTTCTGTTCCTGTGGCGTATACACTACAACAATTATTCACATCAAGTTCGGTCCATGTTTCAGAATATTTACAGAATTTCACCGAATTATTAACCTGCTCCCAAGTAGCACACCGACTATCGCGACTATCAGTCTGGAGGTCGCAGGTTCGAATTCAGGTTGATGCCGCAGCCATCAGCGACTCCATGGGAGCGATTTGGCTGAGCTCTCACAGGAGGGAGGGATGGCATACGTTCACCTCCCTGTCACTTACAGCAATCACCAGTCAATCACGGGTGCCTGTGAGCTCATTCGTATAAGGTGGTGGATAGCAATTTCCCTACGTGTGTGTGTGTGTGAGAGTTTGTGGGGGGTTGGGGGGGCTCAAATACATACAGTATATGCAGCATGGTGTCATGGAGGGGGCATGTGTGCATACTCACCCCCTCTTCCTGGTTGGTGGTGGTTGTATGATAGGAAAGGCAGTGCTTGATGGGTGGGAATTGGATACGAATAAATTAGGGGAGAAAAATTGTGACACCCCCCACCCCACCACAGGGAAAAAAATATTTTTTAAATAAATAAATTATATAACTATAATTTTTTAAAATAAATAAATAAACCAGTCCCAATCATGTTACAAAATATTCAACAAAGGTTTATTTACATCAGTTTCCTTTACAGTCTTTATTCTTCACGAATTTTCTTTAATCAACACCTGGTTTCCTTTCTACTGACGTGTGAATCGACCACCTGTTTCCCTGCAGGTCTCACTACTGCCTTCATATCAGCCATGAGGAGGAGAGTCAGAAGATCCTAAACATTCATTCATTTATTCACCGAACCACTTAATCCTACTAGGGTCGCAGGGAGGCTGGAACCCATCTCAGCTGACTCTGGGCGAAGGTGGGGTAAATCTAGAACAGCCTGCTGTTAGTAATAACTGTTAGTTTGCTGTCTGTCTCTCTTTCTCTCTCTCTCACACACACACTTCCCTCCACAAACTTCACGAGTGTATCAAATATGTATTAACCTCGTCAAACCCGATATTCCTAAAACATCAACACAATAACAACTTATCCACCGAGAGAAAAAGTCACAACAATACTGTAATTAATAACAACAACAACCACCAGTTTATTTACATCGAAATGGACGCCATCATTTTTATAAGAATCTTCTTCCTAAATAATAACACTTTATTCTTTATAACAAAAAAACAGGTTTATTTAGGAATAAATCAAATACTTCATGATGTGATCAACGCACGCACACACACACTCACACACACACACGACATGATTTCCTCAGGAAGCTAAAGAGGAATGAGATGATTGGATGAGCTCACATCTTCATATTTAATCTGTTACTCATGTTTTCGTACCACTGTATCAGAAATAAACAACGATTTCAATTCACAGAGAATTTTACACTTAATTCATGCAACAACAACAAAAAAAAATAATTTCATGCCAGTTATTCAGGAGTGGGGGGAGGGGGGATATTACACTGTACCACCTTCAACAAAAACCACACACACACACACACACACACACACACACACACACACACACACACACACACAATGATGTTATAAAGGTGAGCAGGAGGTTACTCTGCACATAGAACAGTGATCCTAACCACACCGTCCACTAGGGGGAGTGTTTTTAGCTTAGCACCACGTGCCGGTCGAACACGGACTTGCGCTGCTCCTGGACCTGTCTCCTCCAGCGCTGCTGCGCGTGCTCCACCTTGTTCAGCATGTTGGTGCGAGAGCGTGAGCGGGACAGAACGTCGTGGGCGTTCGCGAACGGCTGCTGGTCCTAAAAATAAACACGCATCAAAAAGAAATTTACACACACACACCTCAGATCATAACACTGCCTCCAGAGGCTTACATTCCATCATGCACCGCCCCTTCTTACCCTGACACGCCCATCACTCTGGACTCATCAGGTCACGTGACTGTTTTCCGTCGTTCCAGAGTCCGATCTTTATCCTCCCGACAAACCGAAGCCTTTTATTCTGATTTTTCTCACTAACAAGTGGTTTTATTATGAACACACGGCGGTCTCGTCCCAATCCTGTGAGATAATGTTCTTATTTTCACTATTAAACATCACCGTGAGGTCGACCGTCCGCTTATTTACGATTCGACTCCACCATGTGTTTATACGATCTCCGATCAGCTCAGTCAGGAGTTTTTTCCCCTCATTTTTGGTGTGAAGTTGAGGTTCGGCTCGTGTTAGTGATGTGTCCAACAGTTCTTAATCCGATTTTAATCATTTCAGTAAAATAATCTGACCTTCTGAAACGCAGTCACGTCTTTTCCACGACCGCCATCGACGAGGTGTGCCACTGTCAACCTGCAGAGCGCAGGTTCGAATACAGGTTGATGCCGCGGCCATGCGCGACTGGGAGTCCATGGGGGCTAACTGGCCGGGCTCTCACGGGAGGGAGGGATGGCACACGCTTGCCTCCCTGTCACTCACAGAGATCACCTGCCAATCATGGGAGCTCGCCTGTGAGCTCATTCATACAAAAGGCACGGATAGTACTTTTTTTCTCTAAGTGTGTTGGGGAGGATATTATGCCCCTCCCACTGTGTTGGGGGGTGTTTACGCCACTCTCTGGTTGGTGGTGGACCTATGTGGTAAAGACGGTGATGCTTGATGGGTGGGAATTGGATACGACTAAATTGCGGGGATAAAAAAAAAGGAGAAGCTACTCACTGCATAATTTGAGGTTATATAACATGGATATATAATTATCCAGTCAAATGCTCTTAAATATTTACTAATTTAAATCCAGTGTATTTTAGAGATTTTAAACCCCTTTTTTTTTTTTTCCCCCAACGTGGAATTCTGTTTTTGTCTCTGTGGTTTTATGGATACTGTTGTGTGAATTTGGACCTGAAATCTCTGGTGTGTGTGTGTGTGTGTGTCTGTGTGTGTATATACAGTATATATGTGAGAGAGTAAACTGACCCCGACATCGTCGTCGCTCTGGATGAGCTGTGAGTGTCCGAACAGGCGGCGTTTGAGCATGGGCTCCAGCAGAGTCAGATACACCATGTAGAGCAGCAGCAGTCCCAGAACAGACAGGTAGATGATGATGGTCCCCTGGAAAAAACACCAACACACACCGCAGTCAACTCCTGCACGACAGATGCTCCTGCCGACACCATTTAACAATTAACATCAAAAGTGACCTTGAAATATGGTCAAAGTGACCCATATACAACCCCACCCTATTCACCCCTGAGGGGGACCCATACCCCAAATCTGGTGAATCGATGTCATTTCCTTCCAAAGTTCTCACACTAACAGTTCATACGGACGGACAAACGAAGCCCATTTCTACATGTTCCGCTAATAAAATATATTACTAGAAGTTCTCGTGGAGAAGAGGAGCGCTGTGAGGGGCAGCTGATCCGAGTCTATATACTCCGCTTGTACGCGTTTTGTTTATCTCTCCAGGCTCGTTTATTCCCTAAACCGTCTTCCAGGTTGTCAAAATGTAGTGGATGTTGCCGTGGCGATACTTGACCTACAGCTTTCAAAGAACAGTCGCAACTCCAAAGAATTCCTTCATATAAAATGTTTGATACGCTTCTGCTGATGGTCTACAAAAACATGTTATGCTGCGGATATCATCAGATAAATGAACTGCGTTAGTTCGGCGTGATGGGCGTCACCCAGTCGGTTCCCTGAATTTAATTTTTCATTACATGATACAGTGGATTCTATAATGGCGAATATACTAGAAATTGGAATCAAGTAAATGTGACGTAATTTCATAAATTTTAAAGCTTGTTTACTTCCATCTATGCAAGAACTAAATACATCCAGACGCTTTAATTTTGAGATTCTCTCTCCCGGAAATGTTGCTGTTTATCCCAGAACGAGCCGTATGGAATATAAGAGTTAATAAAATGTTCCCTCTGTAGTGCGCACACTCTGTTCTTACTTTAATTGTTCCTGAGCTTCTCTCTTCGTATTTACATTCACAGCGTAAACAGTACGCCTCCACGTCCTTCCCTTCCACCGGCATCGGCTCCACCACGTGAAGACAGTTACTGTGTGCAGAAAAAACACACAACATTATACACTACACAACATTATACAACGTTACCCATCATTACACGCTACGCAACATTACCCATCATTACACATTACACAACGTTACGCAATGTTACCCATCATTACACAACGTTACACGCTACGTAACATTACACGTTACACCCAAACTACACAACGTTACACAACATTTTACATTACACATTACACAACATTATGCAATGTTACACGATGTTACAAATCACCCACCACTACACATTATACAACGTTACATTACACACAATCGCGCAACGTTACACATTGCACATTACACATTATACAACGTTACACATTGCACATTACACATTAAGCAACGTTACACAACATCATATGCTACCCAACATTACGCCATGTTACACAATGTGACACATTACATGTTAAAATTGTTACCCAAAATTACCCAACGTTACACGCATCACACGACAGTTCTCTGTGTTATGGCGCCCTCTAGTGATGCACAGTGAGACATTAGAGACTCGTGTGGTGCGGGTACATTACCAGTCCTTTAGGGAAACATTCTGATTGTAGATTTGTCCTTCGATATCTTTGTACGGGGGGCAAATACATTTACACCTGATGTCCTCAGAATTCTATGAAGTGAAAAATAAACATAATGAATGACGTGAGTCTGATTTATTACATGTGATCATTTCCAGGATAATTCAGTTCTCTAAACCAGCAGAGAGCAGGATTAGTTAAACCGGATTAGGTTATCGGAGATCATCTCCCGCCTGGGAAGAGTGGATTATATCCCGAGACTCGACCCTGATCCGGTTTATTTGATCTAATGCATGTTACTCTTTTCCAGGGTTTTATTTGACTCTCAGACGTAAATCCGTCCCCATTCGGAATAAAACAGGACATAAAAGGCAACATTTAAACCAGATGTGCAGTAAACGTGCAGTACACACACACACACTCCTCCTGCACACTCTCCCACGCTCATGAAAACGCTTCCATTAAAGAAGGTCCTGGGTTCGAGTCCCGGCCTCGGGCGTTTCGGTGTACAGTTTGCATGCTCTCTCCGTGCTTGCGTGGGTTTCCTCCCACAGTCCAAAGACATGCACATTAGGATAAGTGGCTGTTTCAAATTGCCCCCTAGGTGCATGTGTTGCTCTGCGATGGTCTGGCGAGCTGTTCAGGGTGTACCCCACCTTCACCTAGAGTCGGCTGAGATAAGCACCAGCGACCCCGCGACCCTAGTGGGATTAAGCGGTTCAGCAAATGAGTGAGAGAGCGAGTGTGTTTGTAAAACATTCGTAAAGTCCTCGTCTTGTTTAAGGTGAAAGCGTCGCTCGTGAGCAGGGGAGAGATTACAGACTCGTCGTCATGGAAATAAATCACAGGAAATCTAACGAGTACCGCCTCCTGCTTCTGCCGGAAATATTCAGAAGTCTCTTCAACATGTTCATTTATATATTAACGTTATATTCTCTGATAAGATGGGCGTGGCCACTTTCCATGAAACATGGGCGTGGTCACACAACCCAACACCGAGCTCAAAAAACACTAATACTCTTGTGATGTGGACGTCACATTTCACCATCAGAGCAAATAAGTGTTTTCTCTGGCAGGAAGTTCTCGGCTCTCTGGAGGACGGCTGCCATATTTCCAGCGGAGATGTGGTTTAGAGAGAGAGAGAGAGAGAGAGAGAGAGAGAGAGAGAGAGAGAGAGAGAGAGAGAGAGAGAGAGAGAGAGAGAGAACACGCTACACCTACATTAACACCATTACCCAGCCTTCATCTCTCCTCTAACTGAATTTAACCACTTTACTGTTATTGAAACCGCCACACGCCTCCGTCACTCGTCTGACTCTTTATGTGTCCAATCAGATTATACTCTCACTCAAGTGCTGATTTACTGAACAGGAAGAAGTGCAGAAAAAAATCTGATAAAAAATACATATAAAAAACACTAGTGCATAATATTCAGATAATATTAATAATAATGTTAATAACAATGTTATTACAATAATAATACAATAATACATTCGGTTAACATTAGTCATTTATTCACTCATTTGCTGAAACTCTTGATTGTAACATGGTTGCGGTGAAGCCGGAGCTTATCTCAGCTGACTCTGGGTGAAGGTGGGTTACATCCCCAGTCCATCACAGGGCCAAAACATGCACGACCATTTACACTCACGCCCAGGACATGCAAACTACACACAAAAATACCCCCGCCAATACCAGGACTTGAACCCATGACCTTCATGCTGACCGCAACAGGTTTAGGAGGGAAGCCCAGGCATCCCTTCCCCCAGCGACACTCTCTAGATCTTCCTGGGGGATCCCAAGGCGTTCCCAGGCCAGATGGGATGTATAATGCCTCCAGCAAGTTCTGGGTCTGCTCCTCCCTTGGGGACATGCCCAGAACACCTCTAAAGGGAAGCAACCAGATAATCAGATTAATCAAACTAATCAGATTCCCGAACCACCTCAAGGGACTCCTTTCAATGCGGAGTTCTTTTAGGCCGAGCCCAGATACCCTCTGGAGTAAAAACTTTCATGGAAAGCGTCCTCTGTACCTTCACTGAAATCCGGAGGGTAGCAAGCGATAAACAGTAAATATTAAGTCATATATAAAATATGATTACAGTGAATATACAATATGTAAAACAGCCTGTGTACTGAGCTCGAGCGCGTGGGGTGTGTTTACAAACACCTGGCGTTCTACTTGAATTCACGGAGCGCTATTTTCGGAGCTCGGGGCATGCTGAGCATTATATACAACTTGATATTGATTGTTTATTGCTTGCTACCCTCCGGATTTCAGTGATGGTACAGAGGATGCGGTTTTAAGTCGGGCATACCAGCTGTTAAGACAGCTGTACGGCACACAGTGCACCCACTGCTCGAGCCTCCGCAAACTGTTCAATGATGTATATTTAAGTGGATTGCTATAAGCTTTCCAATAACTTACTTTTTCTTTTTTACCCAGCAAAGCGGGTACTGCTACTAGTATTCATTCATTTTCTAAGCCGCTTACTCCTAATTAGGAGTTGCGTAGAGGTGCCCATCTCCGCCGACTCTGGGCGAGGCCGGGGTACACCCTGGACAGCTCGCCAGGCCATCGCAGGGCCAACAATCACACAACCATTCACACTCTCACACCTAGGGGTGATTTGGAACAGCCAATTAACCTACTGTGCATGCTTTTGGACTGTGGAAGGAAACCGGAGTACCCGGAGGAAACCCACGCAAGCACGGAGAGAACATGCAAACTCCACACAGAAACGCCCCGAGCTGGGAATCGAACCCAGGACCTTCTTGCTGGGAGGCGGACGTGCTAACAACACCGTGCCGCCTCTGCTACTAGTATAATAATAATAAAAAAATCTGTTGTGTGTGACGTCAGACAGGCAAGACAATTCCACCTACTGCCACTAGATGTCGCCGTTGTCTTCATATACAAGACTTCTGTATAAGCGAGTGTTGGTTGGTAGACGATATGCATCAGAAATGTACAGTTTGCAGACACATCGAGCTTCACAGGGGAAAATATGTACATCATTAACTTCCCGACATGAAACTGGGCAGAATGGGAAAGTGTTCGCGTGCGTACAGGCTGAGAATATACAATAAAAAACCCTCATCTCCCATTGGATGATGGTGATGATGACGACGATTATTATTATTATGTAAATATAAAATTCTATAATATCACAATATTAATTCCACTGAAGTTAATTAGTTAATATTTTAGGGGTTTAGAGCTAATCAGCGTTTACGTCATTAAAACAAAAACAAACTAGTCAGCTAATCTCATATCATGCTAACAAACAAAACACAGTCAGTCTCTCTCTCTCTCTCTCTCTCTCTCTCTCTCTCTCTCTCTCTCCCCCACACACACACACACACACACACACACA
>JBCNYH010000002.1:33714349-33727318 GCA_039654325.1 Tandanus tandanus
ACTATATGTACCCTGGTTAGCCTTTTTAGCTTAGCACAGAGTCCCGCCAACTTTCCAGCCTTCGACTACTTTGCATGCTAATTTCCCACAAGTGAAATTATTGCCTCTGCATTTAACCCATCCAAAGTGAGCGCACACACTCGGAGCAGTGGGTCCGAAAAAAAATTATATATTTTTTTATATACATTTGTACACATATTTATAATATGTGTCCTCTCCATCAAATACTTTAATTCCAAATTTTGGTCCTTTCCATGGAATAAGTCTAGAACAGAACAGCCGTTTGGCTAGTATTAGCCTTTAGCCTAGCCGCTTCTGTTTTTTCACCGTGTAGTGATGTAGGTAGTCACGGTATATGAGCTGATATCCTAGTAGTAGATTAACCAATCAGAATGTGCGATTGCTCATATCCAGTGGGTACAGATTGAATATTTGTCATACCTCTATTCCATTATACTTCCTGTTTATCTTATACTGTATAATCAAGGCTGTATATTTTAGATTAATTAACCTCCTCCTGCACATCCTGCTTTATAAATCCCCCTAGAGTGCTGTTTAATCTGTACACTCGAACACACACACACACACACACACACACACACACACACACAAAAAAGTAAATAATATTGATCACAGTCACACAGGATTATTCCATAGCTCTTCACCTTCAGCGGGCGTGGTCTGTCCGGTTCTTTCCAGCGTAGGTAGATCTGTCCAGCTATAGACAGACCGACGAAGAACCAGTAACTGAAGCTGTAGTAGTTAATCAGCTGGAACACGTCCTGCACCGCCAGGTAGATCAGAGCCATGGCACCCTGCGGGCACAGAAACAACAGGGAGATCAGACCACCGTCTACATGATCATCTGCAGGAATCACAGCAGGGTTTAATCACTCCTGAAATCATCACCATGACCTCACCAAGCCTGGGGAGGGGGTATAGATCTGTATCCTTCACCTCATTACTACAAACGCTAACAGTGACATCCCTAACCCTTATGCAATATTATTCACGTTCGAATTTATTTTACAAAAACTATCACAAGCCAGAAGAGTTGAAATGCATGAACATGGAGCGACGCTACAACTACGCTACAAACTACGTTCTTCTGCATGATTGTCTGAACGCCCTCCCTTTGGCTCAAATGGGCGTGGCCTCAGAGCAGATCAGTGTTGCAAACGGAATTAAGACTCCGCTTAACTGCGGGGTTTGTATTTCATACCGTCAAGCTGCTCATCCATCCTGTTTGGAGTCATGTGACTATGCGATCGACGTTTCATATTCGAGGTTTAAACAGGACGCTGCCGGTCAAACAGTATAAAGTGTGACTCAGCAAAGTTTGATAATTTCAAAAAGAAACCAAGGACAGCATGGTGGCGTAGTGGTTAGCATGTCCACCTCACAGTAAGAAGGTCCTGGGTTCAAGTCCCAGGCACGCCGAGGGCATTTCTGTGTTGAGTTGGCTGTTCCAAATTGCCCCTAGGTGTGAGCGAGTGTGTGTGTGTGTTGGCGATGAACTGGTGAGCTGTTAAGGGTGTACCCCACCTTCACCCAGAGTTGGCTGGGATAGGCTCCAGCCTCCCCGTGACCCTAACAGGATTAAGCGGTTGAAGAAATGAAAAAAAAAAAAAATACCTGAATTATCTAAAACTGTAGCGTATTTACATCCGACACTGCTGCCCCAACTCTCTTTACAAACTCCTCCCCTATGGGTATGTAGCAACAGCACTGGTTCCCATTGGTGGGCGTGGCCTGTTCAGCGTATTTTGTTTTAGCTCTGATAAGAAATACAAATTACAAATGTTTCATTCTCAGATTAGATTAGAATGGAAGCTAACGGTACTCGAGTCGTTTATGACTGGAGAAGATTAAATGTGCATATCTTTGGACTGTGGGAGGAAACCGGAGAACCCAGAGGAAACCCACACAAGCACGGGGAGAACATGCAAACTCCACACCCAAACACAGTTGTCTGAGCTTTGAACCCAGAACCTTCTGGCGGTGAAGTGATCGTGATAACCAGAGACACTGCGCCAGGGAGGTTTACGCCTTCAGGCAAAAAAAAAAAACTAAAGCTAAACCTGCAGAAGCGCTTGTAGATAAATAAATGTATAATTTTCTCACACACACTGAGCTGAGATCCATAAATGATTTGAAGCTTGTACTTACGTTGAAGAGGAGCGCAGGGATGGGCGTGAACCTCTGCACGTGGATCATTGATAAAGTGTTGGGGAGATGACCTTCCCGCGAGCCGACGAAGAAAAGCCTTAAAAAAATAATACATTTATTTAGTTGCTAATTTGCTAAACCACTTAATCCTACTGGGGTTGTGGGGAGGCTGGAGCTTGTCTCTGGGTGAAGGCTGGGTACATCCTAAAGCTCATCATTATATCGCAGGGCCAACACACACACAACCATTCACACTCACACCTAGGGGCATTTGGAACAGCCAGTTAGCCTAATGTGCATGTCTTTGGACTTTGGGAGGAAACCGGAAAGAACGGGGAGAACATGCAAACTTCACACAGAAATGCCCTCGTCGAGCCCGGGACTCAAACTCAGGACCCTCTTGCTGTAAGGTGGATGGGCTAACCACTACGCCACTATACTGGCCCTTCCAAAACAGTCAGGCTTTTGTAACGAAAGCCAAATATATATATATACTGTATATGTATGTAATACCACACTTCCAAAAAAAATCGTCCTGTCTCACAATGTTAAAGAATCTTTAAAAAAAATTCCTGGATTCAGAATTTGACCCGGATCATCGCCAACAATTAATAGAGTCTTCCCTCCTTGGGCTGTACGGCACCCGTCCCAATAATTTCCTCAAAATCCATTCATACATTTTTGCGTAACAGTCGCTAACAAACAAACAAACAGATAAAAAAATGAACCCCGTTAGCAGAGGAAACAATGCAGTCATGAAGCAGAAGAAGAAAATGAAAGGGGATGGTGTAAGAGTGCGTGAGAGCGTGTGAGAGTGTATGTGAGTGCATGCGTGCGAGTCTGATGAATCTGACCTGGACGCTGCGATGATGGAGGAGTTGAGTCCACCGTAGCAGGACAAAGCGACAGCGATGGGGATAGACCAACTAAATACACCTAAAGTTTGATCAGCAAACGTCTGCAAGAGTACACACACACACACACACACACACACACACACACACACACACTATCATTAATATAAACCTCAGGTGATGCGTTTCTCCAAAAATGTCTGTATGACATATTTAGCCTTTCAGAATGTTACTCTATTCAGTACATCATACAGGAAGTTGAGGATGACGTGTACTGAGCTGATCTGGATATTAACGAGATCCAGTGTTCCGATTTTTAATCCAGGTACACAGAGATATTTCTCACTACAACAGAAATCTGATCAGGATCCGAACATGACCCGTGAAACTGTGACGTGTAAACACCAGTCTGAAGTTTTTCCATTCTCTAAACGCACCACAGCCACGGCGCCGCTGGCGAGGATGACGCTCATATCCAGGATGGCGTAGTAGGCCACGTTGGTCAGGATGTAGATGATGGTGACGACGGGCATGGACACGGCGATGGCCAGAGGAAGATTCCTGAACAGATAAATGGGACGTGCTGCAGGTTTAGAGCTTCGAGACCACCAGCGCATAAAGACCGAGATGCAGTTATTGTTAAACATGCACACACCTCTCCGGGTTCTTGATTTCCTCGGTGACAAAGTTGAGAGTGTCCCAGCCTGAGTAGGAGAACAGGGCGGAGTACAGCGCAAGAGAGATGGCTCCCGGGTCATGAGACGACCCCTGGAACATATCCTCAAAGTTTTCTGTATGACCTTTAATATAAAGAGCACAAACAACACTAAAATACTGCAAAGATTAAAAAAAAAAAAAAAAAAAAGGTGATGAAATAAAAACTTAATTAAACCGGGAGTCAAACCCAGGACCTTCTTTCTGTGAGGCGGACGTGCTAACCGACAGTCAACATTCTTTAAAATCCTGGATCTGGATTGTGAACTGTGTCTGTTCCAAAATTGAATGGCTTCTTTCCGGGCTCAGGCCCCGCCCCTCCACCAAATTGGGTAAAATCAGATCAGTAGTTTTAGCGTAATCCTTCTAACAGAAAAAAAAAAGTTTTTAAAAAGCCTTTCATAAATTTCTGGATTCAGATTGTGATCCAGATCTGCTACGAAGTGTTATGAGCTCTTGCCAGACCCATACCCCATCCTTCCATCAATTTTGGTCAAAAATTGGTTTAATAGTTATCCTGCTAACAGGCAAACAAACAAACAGACCCTGGTGAACACATAACCCCCACCCAGCAGCGGAGATAAACATAAATCAGGTACAAGAGTCTCACCTTGAGACATCCTCACCACGCCTGTAATGATGATGACGATGAGAGCCAGAACTTTGGCGTAGGTGAAGATGTCCTGCACTCTGGTGCCCCACTTCACATGCGCAGCGTTAATGAACGTCAACAAACCTGCGACACGTGGAGAAATAATCAGTGAGGAGACTTTTTATTTATTTATTTATTTTTTTTTTACATATAAAACAATAGTACACAAAACCCTGAACCAAAAATAAATAAATAAATAAAAACCAGGAAGTGTTATTAATTCTGTACAAACAACACAAGCAGGGCTGAAGATTCTCGGGTTCAGTCTCCAGATGGTTGTTCTATTACCTCACCCCACAGTGAAAAGGTTCTGGGTTCAGATCCTGCCCAAGTTTCACGAGGACGCTTCGGTGTGGAGTGTGCTTGTTCTCCCCATGCTTGTGTGGATTTCCTCCGGGTACTCCGGTTTCCTCCCACAAACGAACTTTAAGTGTACGTTCTACTCTAAATCCCCATAGGTGTGAATGTGAGAGTGAATGTTTGTTGTGTGTGTGTTAGTCCTGTAATAAACTGGTGACCTCTTCAGGGTGTAACCACGCCTCCTTTCACCTGAAGTCAGCTGTGATTGGTTCCAGCTTCCCCCATGACCCAGATAATGACAGATGAATGGATGGCTGGAATGTACTGAGCAGGACAGATGGCTCACATTAACCAGTTAACATATTTAGCTCCGTATCGGTCAGGTTGATCCAGCTGATAGTAAATATTATTATAATCTCAAACTTCATGGGGAAGAAATACAACCTGGTTAAATAACCGGCTACTCTGAGAAGAGGGAACCCAGTCAGTAGGGTGTCTGTATGTGTATTTGGTGAGAATCTTAAGACAATGGAGCAGAAGTCCTGCAGAGGTAATGAGACGAGTGAAGGAAGGGGTCTGCTGCGGGTCAGATTTAAACACACCCAGAAAGGTCTATGGAAGTGTATTCGGTGATGGGGATGTTAACTTATGCTATGGATCCACCATTAAAAAGAAATGAAACCTACAACCCACACGTTTGGAATTTAAATAAAATATCCGAGGCTTCAGCCCGACAAATTGGCACTTGACACACCCCCGGTCCCCGGTCTTGACTATTACAAGATTAAACAGAATTAATGTTTAAGAATAAAAGAAATATTCATTCACTCATTCATTCATTTGCTGAACTACTTAGTCCTACTACAGTGGTGGGGAGGCTGGAGCCTACTAGAGTTGCGGGGAGGCTGGGCAAAGGTGGGATGCATCCTGGACAGCTCACGTGTCCATCGCAGGAAATAAAATAAAATTAATATCAGGGGGAAAAAGTTCTTCCAACATTTTAAAAAGTTTAAAGCCCAAGAGAGTTTAGATGTCTTAAGTATTTTGTCCATAATTCATTCATCGTTCATTTTCTGAATGGGAAATGGGAGGGAGGCTGGCACCCATCTCAGCCAACTCTGGGCGAGGTCAGCTCGCCAGGCCGGAAACACGCTGATGAGAGACAGCAATGGTTCTTTAACATGCCTCCCACCACAGACAGTGAGAGACATGACTGGCATTTGATAACCCAGTTAGCTGCACTGGGGGGACAGCAGTGACAACCCGTTGATAGTGGGGCTCGAACCCCCAACCATAGGATCAGTAAGCCAGCACCCTACCACCAGGCCACCACTGCCCTGTCCATAATTCGCATTAGTATATACTACGTCAGAATGGTGCGATCTGATTCGTCCACTATCTCAGGATTAAGAAAAAAACTAATTTCATGAGTGGATAGTGCTTAAATCACAATGGCAGACACTCATAATTTATCTCAGTCACTTGGAACAGATGTCATAATCACTATCATGATTTAAAATGGGAAATAAACAACAAAAATCTAATTTCTGTGTGGTATATACTAAAACTTAAAGCCGTGCAGTTTACATACGCTTCCTATTCAGGATGTAGAAGTAAGATATCCAGAGGTGACGAGCAGTGGTTGCTCAATGGTTAAGACTCTGGCTTACTGATCCAAATTGTCAGGAGTTCAAGCCCCAGTACCACTAAGCTGTAAGTCGCTTTGGAAAAGGGGGTCTGCCAAATGCTGTGAAAGTAAATGGGTTGGAGAGGAGAAGTACGACAGAGCAGGAAAAACACATTTCAGGAAACTGATGAATGATCATGTTAGTTCAATAGGATCAGAAACACAAAGAGAACACACACCAAATGATTCTGTGCCTGTTTCACACACCTGACACGGGAATGCGCTTTTCAGAGAATCACAAACACACATCTGTCTGCGCTGGAATACACCTACCACTCCTGTTACCTACAGAAGCATCGTGTGTCTAAAAATATCCCCCATCTCATGCCACCCATTATTCAGTTTGTTCTTCTGCTCTGAAAGTAATACACTTCCATCACAAGATCAATAAACAGGTTCCACTCCTAAAAAAACCCTCCATATAATAGTGATTCTGTGATAAAATAAACAAGTGCACTTACAGATGCAGGCCGCAGCGATGAGCCGAGAGGCGGAGTATGGGGGCTCGCAGGTGGGAAAGAGCGGCTGCACCAGGTAGTTAGCAAAGGTGATGGCGATGATGGCCTGGCCAGTGGGCTCGATGATGAGGAGCGACGTCCAGAGTCGAATAAATGCCAGAAAGCCTCCGAACGACTCCAGGATGTAGGCGTAGCTGGCCCCCGACTTGATGATGGTGGTGCCCAGTTCAGCGTAACACAGAGCACCAATCACTGAGAAGATTCCCCCAATGGCCCAGACAAGCAGGGACAGCCCGTAGGAGCCGCTGTAGAGCAACACGCCTTTAGGAGAGACGAAGATCCCTGAGCCGATCATGTTTCCCACAATGAGGCAGATGCCATTCAGTAGCGAGATCTCCTTCTTCAGCTGCATCGTCTCTCTGGCCCGAGACTCATCTGTTTCCTCAGGAGTGACAGAACTAGAACTGGAACTGTTCTCCATTCTGTCCTCAAGGTGGTGGAGGAACAAAACACTGCAACCGGCTTGGATCTGGAATACAACAAAGTTCATATACCCACCAGTCCGAGAACTCATCACGAGGAACATTATAGTGGTTTTAACAGCTCCAGAATTATTGTTACCCTTCATAAAAAAGAAGCAAATATTTGTACAACATGTAGGATAGAAAGGGTAAAAAGGGAAGCTGAAGGATAAAAAGGGTGATAGTAAGGATATGGTTCCTTGGAAGAAGCCCTTCGCCAGACATGTCCACCAGGTGGCAGCAGGTCAACCAAGAGAAAGCAGTTTTGAGACACCAGATTAACCGTACAGTGAACTTGCACTAAAGGAGTTGAAGCAACAGAGCAAGGAGCACCGACAACAGACACTGGTAACGCAGTTGGCAACCTCATTCAGATCTATTAAAGCAGCACCCCCTATCCGGGTTCTGGCCAGTAAACATGAGTAGATGATCGCGGGCAAGAGAAATACCACCCACCCCAGGCTGGAATGCAGGATACGATGCATCAGAATGATTGCAAAGAACCTTTAATTTAATTTTTTACCACCTGTCTCGCGACTCTTTGCAATACCCCAGCTCAAAACAACCCCCTCATGCAGACCGATATGGACAGAGAACCCAGCCACAGCCTTTCTATACCCCCCATCAATAAAGGTAGGAATATTAATGAAAAAGAAAGAAGACATCCCCCTCATTGCCCCAAATGTGCAGACCTGTGATCTACAAGAGCTTACATACAGATGGCCCAAACCGACCACCCCACTGTCGACTCAAATGATGCCACAGAGCAAGTTCCAGATACTCACAGACCACCTCAAATGTAAAGAAGCCTCATTTGTGGTAAATTCTTATAGCAACTCCAGGCAAACTTACACTGACACAATGCTGCTTTTACTAAGATGGCTCACTAAGATGTATGTGCAGTCTCACAAGTTGGCTGTACAACGTATCGCTGAGTTGGTGGATGGCTCGAATGTCCGCAGTGGAGATTTGAACGCTGTTAAACTGTTTGCTCTTCAAGTATTCTCACGAGTGGGTACTGCAACAGCTAGGAAAAAGAGGGGCAGTTTTAAAAAGGCCAGGCTGGTCATGTGTCATGTGACATACTGATGGGACATCGCGATAGAATTTCCTGTGGCTTCTTATCATTGTGACCTCATAGTACTTACCAGTAGCTGTGAAAAATATGAAACTTTTTACTGAATAAGTAAAGGCAAGATGTCACAATGAGAAAACACTACAGGTGATTTGTATGAGATCACAATAAGAAGCAATATAACTACAAGCAACGATTTCTGGGGTCGAAGCAGACATTACTGATGGGTAAGAGCAGTGATGAAGAGGAAGAGGAATGATGTAACACGGAGGGGGGGGGGGGAAATTCTATCGCGATGTCCCATCAGTATGTCACATGACACATGACCAGCCTGGCCTTTTTAAAATAATTTCTCTTATTATCATTAAAGAGTGGTGGAGAGTGAAAGAGTGTTTAGCTGCTGACAACAGGAGCTCATTTTAAACATTAATTGTAGCTATAAGGGAATAAAAAGTACAACATGTTGACCTAGGGTTGGGTGGTATGACAGTATATACCGTCTTGACGGTGTAATTTGTCTATCAGTAGAGATTTTGCTATACTGTTTATACTGCGGAGGTTTTAAAAAAAATCCCTGAATCACCATTGTTACACCACCATGAACATAGGGGAAGCAGAACCACAGCAGAGTGCTTGGCTGCAAATAACAGCCAATGCACACCAAATGACATGGTAAGGACATGGTCCCGATTCATACCATATGAAAAGAAATCTCACCAATGAGAGGAAATTACATGCACCATAACGACACATATATGTAAGGACATGGTCCCGATTCATACCATATGAAAAGAAACCTTACCAATGAGAGAAAATTACACACACCATAACGACACATATATGTAAGGACATGGTCCTGATTCATACCGTTGAAAAGCTGGGGTTCAGAGACACACACACACACACACACACACAGAGTTGGGTGAGTGAGTGAGTGAGTGAGGGAAATGACATTAGAAATCATCACTAAATAAAGAGACTCCATGCCAAGTCACGGCCCGTGATCCGACTTCAATCCCAAGTTCAATTTCTAAAACTTTTAACAATTCTCCTAGGTAACTTTCTCATGTTCTCCCCGTGCTTGTGTGGGTTTCCTCCGGGTACTCCGGTTTCCTCCCACAGTCCAAAGACATGCACAGTAAGCTAATTGGCTGTTCCAAAATTGCCCCTCGGTGTGTGAGAGTGAGTGTAAATAGTTGTAAGTGTGTTGGCCCTGCAATGGTCTGGCAAGCTGTTTAGGGTGTACCCTTCCTACACCCAGAGTCGACTGAGTTAGGCACCAGTCTCCCCGCGATGCTAATAAAGGATAAAGTGAGTCTGAAAATGAATGATTGAATAAACTTGGACATCTGTGTATTTTAATACCTGTTCCCCGACTCGTACAGACAGGTCATGTGATAAAGGTGCATTAAGGTGTTTTTTTTTCCTACAGTGATAGAAGATGAAGTGATTTATGATGTGATGTGTGTAACCTGTTATTTATACTCCACCACAGGGCACCACAGGTTAACGATAATATTAATAAAAGCACATAATTTATTTGGTAAAGAATCATTATTTTTTAATTTAGTCCCTAAAGATAAAACATTCAGAATGGCTGGTTAAAACCTGTTCAGCATGAATACAGATCAACACAGTGCTGACCGGATCCAATCAATCACTGGAAAAAAATTCCCCAGAGATGAAATCACTGTTTCAGATTAAATTTGGGTCAAACCCTGGCGCTGATTCAACAGCAGAGATTTTACAGTCTTCATTTTATAATAAAGTTATACAAAATAAGTTGGGGGTGGGGACTTAAAACTGATGTGGATGTGTGAGTTATGTATTAGGGGTCCAAACGTCATCTTGGATCCCTTATTATTTTTACTCTTGATTATTATTTATATTTTTCTTCCCCCACTACAACCCACATCCATGAAAAAAAAAAAATTTGTGCCATCTTCATCACTCATCTTCCTCTTCATCACCACTTGCACTCTTCAGTTTCTTGGTTCGGCCCCAGCTATATATTTGTATGCAGTGTTATACTCTGCTCTCGTCTCGTCTCAGTGAGGTGCAAAATGAACAGCAAATCTCTCACACGCTCTCGCTTGTACTTCTATCATTTTGGGGACATTCATTATCATAATGCATTCCATAACCCCTTACTCTAACCTTAACCATCACAACTAAATACAGAACCCTGACCTTTACTCTAACCCTAATCCCACCCTAATTCTAACCTGAACCCTAAAACCAAGACTTAACCCTCAAACTACCTTTCAAAGAGGCGAGGACTAGTCAGAATATCCTCATTTCCCCAAAAAAGTCCCCACTGTTGTGTAAAAATGTACAAAGGTCTAGAATATGTAGCAAGTGCCACACACACACACACACACACACACAATTAATTTTAACAGAAAATAATAAACTCTGACTGAACTAGCATGGTGGCATAATGGTTAGCACTTCCGCCTCACAACATGTCAGTCCTGGGTTCGAGACCCTGGGACTTTCTGTGTGGAGTTTGCATGCTCACCCCGTGCTTGTGTGGGTTTCCTCCGGGTACGCCGGTTTCCTCCCACAGTCCAAAGACACGCACATTAGGCTCATTGGCTGTTCCAAATTCCCCCTAGGTGTGAGTGAATAATTGTGTATGTGTGTGTTAACCCTGCGATGGTCTGGCAAGCTGTTTACAGTGTGGCTGAGATAGGCACCGGCCTCCCTGCAACCCTAGTAGGATGAATCAGTTCAGCAGATGAGTGTGATGAGAGTGATTCAGTGAATAAATCATTTAATTTCACTTTTTTTCTGGAACTGTATCTGAGTCAGAGTGACTGTAAAAACCCTGATAAACACTGCCCCCACACCCCCAACCCCCGACCCTGAGTGTTTAATCAGTAGTTTCAGATAAGAATCAGACTGAGAGAGGTTTTATGTGTGTGTTGTTAGAAGAAAATGAGCAACATGCTGATCAATGATTAAACACAGACGTCTGATCAGCGGGTGAAAACACACTCCTCAGATTGATGGAAAGTGACGGGATGGTATTGTTTAAATCTTTTCTGATTAAATCACAATTCTCAAACACAAGGGGGTTCATGTTACAGTCGAGTGTGTGCGTTATAACCAGTCGTATACAGATCATAGCCTAAGTGACGTCAGTGTGGTTCAGGCTGTAGTGCATCTCTGTTTCTGTTAGAAAGATAAATGTAAATCTTGTGCTAAAATTAAATCGTGTTGTTCCGAGTCCTTGCTCGGAAAAAAGTTTCCCAGAACATCGAATTGTGAACATCTGTACTGGAGCCGTATAAAGCCCTGGACACATGATGGGTGCGTTAACGTCGCCATGGAAACTCATAGCCGTCACCATGGTTTTGACCTTGTACTCAGCTCAGATGGATGTGTGTGTGTGTGTCCTTGAGGCACACAGTTGTTTTTGTCTTAGTCCACTGTTTCCTTTCGTTTTGTTGCTACTTGGACAGTAAACCTTTAAGTGTTAAAACAAAATATCTGGCAACTTTGTGGAAAGTTTACAGTCTTTAATAATAAACTCAGAGAAACAGCCTACAGATATTGTTACTAAAAAAAAAAGCTCAAAACAGCCAAGGACCACCTCATGAAAATTCCAGGATCTGTTAATATAGTGTAAATGAATATGCAAATTTGGGAACAAATTATTGAATATGCAAATTAGAACATGCCTCCACAATTTTAAACTGTCTGGAAGTACAAACATTAATTACTTACTCATGTAAGTCAGGCGAATGGGACAGAGTTCCACTTTACATTCAAAATTTAACACTCTTATTAAAATATGATTCAGCGTTACCATGACAACCATCATTTGAAAGTCAACAAGGTAGCTCGCAGTAGGTTGGATAGAATAAATAAAACAGTTTGAATTGAGGGAAGCCCTTTAAAAGCAAAAGGCGGCACAGTGGTTAGCACGTTCGCCTCACAGCAAGAAGGTCCTGGGTTCGATTCCCGGGCTCGGGGCATTTCTTTGTGGAGTTTGCATGTTCACCTGGTACTTGCATGGGTTTCTTCCGGGTACTCCGGTTTCTTCTTACACTCCAAAAACATGCACAGTAGGCTAACTGGCTGTTTCAAATTGCCCCTAGGTGTGAGTGTGAGTGTGAATGGTTGTGTGTGTGTTGCCCTGTGGTGTACCCCGCCCGAGATCCAGCCTCCCCGGAACCCTAAATAAGATTAAGCGGCTTAGAAAATGAATGAATTCATTTATCAACTTATATTCATAATTAATAAAACAATTATTAAGTGAGGGGAAAATATGACATGGACAAATAGACAGATTGAGAGGATTGAATAAAAAACCTTCTGGATAATTCATACAATATGACATATCATATAATATCATACAAAATCTGAGTTCTATAATTGTTTTATTATTAACTCAAAATATTTTTGAGTCCGAAGAACATCTCATCGTAGATGGTGTAAGTCACCAGGAAGTGCCGCATGCTATTCATCGCTAACGCTGTTTCCAGTAAATTCAGACAAATTCCACGACAATATTGTATATTTATATATATA
>JBCNYH010000002.1:33747853-33762359 GCA_039654325.1 Tandanus tandanus
TGAAGAGTGACTAGTGAGTACTAAAAGAGTGACTAGTGAGTACTGAAGGGTAAGTATAAGTAGTGAAGAGTAACTAGGGAGTACTGAAAAGTAACTAGTGAGTACTGAAGAGTAACTAGTGAGTAATGAAGATAAAAGAGTGAGTACTAAAAGGGTAACTAGTGAGTACTGAAGGGTAATTAATGAGTACTGAAGGGTAATTAGTGAGTAATGAAGGGTAACTAGTGAGTACTGAAAAATAACTAGTGAGTACTGAACGGTGACTAGTGAGTACTGAATGGTGACTATTGAGTACTGACGGGAGGTAAAGGTTAATAAACATCTCATCTCATAGTGCCTTCAATGTACATTCTATACATCCCAGTGCTCAGTTTTTATTCACAGGTGTTCAGAGTTTACATTTCTATCTCAGAGTTCTATCTAAAGGTTTGTGTATATAATTGACTTGTGTTTATATCCTGCTCTTGATGGTGTAAACTGCAGTGTATTGCCTTGATTGAACCTTTTTAACTTAAAAAAAAATAAAAATAAAAAGCCGAAAGTCTCATACAAAATCTCGTTATGTGTGAACATAATCACAATAAAGAAAGAATCTTGAATCTACTAAAAACTTTACTATATTAACCATTACACTGTCCAGATCCCTGGAAAGTACAACAACAGCATAATAATTACTGTTCATCAACACCTTCTAACCAATCAGAGTCCAGTATTCAGTCCTGCTGTAGTGTAATTATTATTATTCATACATTCATTTCCTCATCCGCTTAATCCCAATTAGGGTTGAGGGGAGGCTGGTGCCCATCTCAGCCGACTCTGGGCGAGGGCAGGGTACACCCTGAACAGCTCGCCAGACCATTGCAGGGCCAGCACACATATAACCATTCACACTCACTCTCACACATAGGGGCGATTTGGAACAGCCAGTCAGCCTACTGTGCATGTTTTTGGACTGTGGGAGGAAACCGGAGTACCCGGAGGAAACCCAAGCAAGCCCGGGAATCGAACCCAGGCCTAACCACTGCGCCACTGTGCCGACTATTAGTAGTTTATTATACACTAATTCTGTTTAATACTAATTCATCATAACAATTACACTACATGTGAAAACGTAATGCGTCAAAAGCAATCAGAAATGATGGCCTTTTATATATCACCTCTCTCTCCCTCTCTCTCTCTCTCTCTCTCTCTCTCTCACAGCACCTACACACCGGTTAGAAATCGGATCACCGCTAACAGAGATAATGTGAGCTGATTATCTTTTTTCCCCCACCATCATTCTTATTTTTCTATTTTTTCTTCTCTCTCTTAAATTTTGTCTCACATTGCTGTGTGTGTGTGTGTGTGTGTGTGTGTGTGTGTGTGTGTGTGTGTGTGTCAGGTGTTGGTGTATAACCCCTCGTTTATGAAGTATGTGTATGAGGTGTGGTTAGAGGGTCATGGCCGATATCCATCAACCGGCTTCTTCTCCCTCATCTTCACTCTGCATATCTGTGATCAGGTACTGCCCCCTAATGTCCAGGTCATGTATTCATTAAAAGGCTTTTACTTTTATACATTTTTTACAATCATATCTTGTTTTGTATTTATATAGGTTATTATAGATTTATATAATTTAACCATGACACAGACAGGTCAGGTGAACTCCTGCTTTGTTCTGATTCAAGCAATATCCACCCTGAATAATGTCTTCTAATCTCGAAATAACGGACCAATCAGATCGCACCATTCCCATATAGTATATACTTATCCTTTATATTCCCCACATCTACATATATATCTTTAATTTTTGATCATTTGTTTTTTCTTTGTCTATGTCTTTTGTAAATTTTTAACATTCATTCATTCAATTTCTAGGCCGCCAAATCCTAATTAGGGTCGCAGGAAGGCTGGCGCCCTTCTCAGCCGACTCTGGGCGAGGGCGGGGTTCCCTGAACAGCTCACCAGACCATTGCAAGACCAACACTCACACAACCATTCACACTCACAATGGGGGGCAATTTGGAACAGCCAATTAGCCTACTGTGCATGTGTTTGGACTGTGGGAGGAAACCGGAGTACCCGGAGGAAACCCACGCAAGCACGGGGGGACATGTAAAATAAAAGAAGCACCCTGAGCATCAAACCCAGTTCTTCTTACTGTGAGGCAAAAGTGCTAACCACTGCGCCACCATGCCACCTATATATATATATAGAGAGAGAGAGAGATAGAGAGACAAAAGTACATAGATAGATAGATTGAGGGATAGAGAGAGAGAGAGAGAGAGAGAGAGAGAGAGAGAGAGAGAGAGAAGTAAAGCTATACCTGCACACGGTGGTTGTCTGTTCAAAGTTTCCCACATCAGAACTCCGAAACTGAAAAGCGAGGGATGAAGTTGAGTGAAAAGTCACAGCGCTGCTCATCCGTGTGAAAGTGTGAAGACGTGGAACTCACCTGTACATATCTGACTTCATACACGGTTCGGTTCCCTGCAGAACCTCGGGCGCCAGGAAAGCCAGGTCTCTAAAACACGGAGCGGTGCTGTTAGAGACACGAGCTCTCACCTGCTGTCCCCAATCACACAGCTGTAACGAAAAAAAAAAAACCCCACTCACAATCAGAAACAACAACAACAACAACGTCAACTATAACAACAACAACAAGAACTAGAAAAGCACTCAGAGAATTGACCAACCAAAAAATTGATCAACCCCAGCTTTAATTGGTTAGTGAAGTGTGATGGAAGAACCTCCTGTGTGTGATGAGGAATGTGATGCAATGTTAGCATTACTTTAGCGCGGTACTGGTGGTTGAGCAGGACGTTGGTGGTCTTCAGCGCACCGTGAGGCAGAGAAACGACGTGAAGGATGTTTAAACCCTCGGCCACGTCCAGTAGGACACGCAAGCGGAGAACCAGGGGCAGGTCCGGGTACAGCTGAGTCTGAGAAACCATTCAATTGAAGAAAAACAGGTGAAGTACAGCAATATGTAAAGCGTTAAAGAGTTATTTTAATGTTGAGTGATGTAAAACGTCCAGAGGAGTGTGAGCACGGTGTCCTACATCATGTTCAATTTAAAGTGTTGTAATGGCGTACTCTGTAAACACTCTCACTACACCAGCATTAGATTTAGTAAAGCCCTATATCTCTGTATCTCAGACATGAAGCATTAAAATTCAAACATGTTCTGACACATGACAGCCGTTGAAAAGAAAAAAAAGAAAAAACAGAATGTTGGGAAATTCCAGACTGAAAAAAAAAAAAAAAACTTTCCCTGCCAGCGATGTTAAAAATAGAGTGCCAGGTTACGTAATCTTTCACTTGTCACAGCAAGCGTGACCGCAGTGTTCCTTCTGCATTTACTCTTTTCTCTTTTCTATTCATCTTTATTTCTTTTCTGAATGATTTAAAAAGACAAGAATCTGATAACCGGTATCGGGTTCAGCAAAAATAAAAATAAATAACCATTTAAAAACTTATATATAGTACACAGCCCGGGCCCAAAAAAAAAAGGTCGCGCACACAAATCTGTTGTTGTTCCGCCTTAATTCTTGCTTACAGCACGTCATCGTCATGCCACTGTTTCATCAAAACTTAACCAACATGACATTTATCTCCATCCAGTTTCGGGTTCATTTCTCACCCACGTCTTTAATCGATGAGGGAAAAACTGAACCCCTTCCATAAAGTCTTCTCCGGCACATCCCGAACACTTTCAGTAGGGTTAAGGTCAGGACTCTGGGGTGCCGATACATATGTGAAAATGATTCCTTGTGCTCCCTGAACCACTCGCTCATTATTTGAGTCCCCATTTTATATCCGTGCCATCAGGGAAGAAAAAGTGCATTGATGTGATAACCTGCTCATTCAGTACATTCAGATCATCAGCTGACTTCATTTTATTGCCACATTAATGTTGCTGAGCCTCGACCGGACCAACCGGAGCAACAACGCCATGGAGATTACATGCTGAGATCAAGGATAAATGCCCTCCATCAAAATATTAGTGTGTGTGAGACTTTTTTTGGCCGAGCATAAACTTATATATATATATATATATTTCTTCTTCTTGAAAATTTTTACATATAAAGATGATTGTATTTTTAATTTTTATTTTATTTACAGACGACTTTATATACAGTGACATGAATCATCTATTTAGTAGTTCAGTTTAAAAAACAAAATAGGCGTATTAGTTTTTAATGAGGTGGTACGGTGGTGCAGTGGTTAGCAGGTTCGCCTCACAGCAAGAAGGTCCTGGGTTTGATTCCCGGGCTCGGGGTGTTTCTGTGTGGAGTTTCCATGTTCTCTCCGTGCTTGCATGGGTTTCCTCCGGGTACTCCGGTTTCCTCCCACAATCCAAAAACATGCACAGTAGGCTGATTGGCTGTTCCAAATCGCCCCTAGCTGTGAGTGTGAGTGTGAATGGTTGTGTGTGTTGGCTCTGCGATGGCCTGGTGAGCTGTTCAGGGTGTAACCCGCCCTCGCCCAGAGTCGGTTGAGATGGGCGCCAGCCTCCCCGCGACGCTAATTAGGATTAAGCAGCTTTGAAAATGAATGAATGTGTTTTTAAAGAAAAATATCAGATGGGTTTTGATCTTCACTGATACTCCGGAAGGTTTCGGTATCAGAAAAAAAAAACTTGATTCATCATTATTGATATAATGATAAATAAATAAAACTAGTTGTATTTCTAATCCTGTCATGGTGCAGTAAGAGGATATTCAGTATGATGAGGAATTTTTTTTTTTTATTAAAAACCGAGTGATGCAATCATATGATATCAAAATCATGATAAATCACATGCAGATTACAAATAAAGTAAATATTAAATATAAAAATATCATGAAACTAGAAAACGTCTTCATGTATCAGGATATAAAATAATTTTTGAACACTACACACACACACACACACACACACACACACACACACACACACACACACACACACATGAGCTCACCTCGTACAGCAGTGAATGTAGAGATCCTTCGGGCATCCATTCCCACAGCAGGCCCATGAGAAAACGAGTTCGATACACACCTACAGGCTGAACAAGTCTCTCCACACACACTCCGGACTGCGCCAACACACCCTGCATCTGGGGCAAACAGCTGGAGGGCACACACACACACACACACACACACAAAGGCATTCATGTATGGCTCATCACAAAAGAGAAAATAGACGCTGCACCAGGTTTCAGTTTGCGCTGATGATTCTGTTTGCAAACAATCAAGAACATATCATCATCTATATCACCAACCAATCAAAACAGCACGTGGTGCATCTGAGCTTTAAACTATTTTATATTATTAAACCCCCCAAAACAACCAAAAAAGTTACACACAGGTTTTACATCAAAGTTTGGTTTTACAGATTTGATTTGATTTGATAATATATATATATATATATATAATATTGAGATTATTGCGGTGCTGAAAGTTGAGCTTCCAATAGATGTCTCTTGATGGGAATCAGAATCTTTTTATTTACTTACTTTTGAAAATTATATTGAGTCCAAGAATTTCACTGCCGGTAGTGATGTTTTATTGTTACCTGTATATGACTAATAAACTTGAAACTTGAAACTTAAAAATCTGGGTTTACTTTTCACCTGTCTTGTTAATTTAATTATCTGTATAATGTGTCCTCTCCAGCTTCTGATTTCGGCGTTTGCTCCACAAACATTTATTTACCTGCAAGTTTATCTGCCTACCTGAGGTAGATTGTGTTTTTTATTCTGTGCGAACGGTGGTGTATTTTTTGTGGTTTCAGTTTCGATAATGAGGGTGGTGTGGTGCGTAGTGGTTAGCACGTTTTCCTCACAGCGAGAAGGCCCTGGGTTTGAGTCCTGGGCTCGGCAAGGGCGTTTCTGTGTGGGGTTTGCTTGCTTTCCCTGTGCTAGAGTGGGTTTCCTCTGGGTCGTCCGGTTTCCTCCCACAGTCCAAAGACATGCACATTAGGCTAATAAATCTGCTTTTTTTTTTTTTTAAATGCTGCTCCTTGCGATGCAAGTCAGCGATATATAACAACCAATCAGCATCAACTCACTGACCCGGCAGCCTTATTGGGATTCCTGTAGGGGGCACAAGCGGATGGACACTGGGGGACCATCCAGGCCATGTTCCATGCCTATGGTTCTCCGTTATAACTTACATGATCATAAAAAATACAAAAATTCCTGAAACAAATATAAACTTCATGGCTGAAGTGCCCTTGAGCAAGGCACCGAACCCCCAACTGCTCTCCGGGTGCTGCAATGTGTAGCAGCCCACTGCTCCGATTGTGTGTGTGTGTGTGTGTGTGCTCACTGTTTACAGGTGTGTGTTCACTTTGGATGGGTTAAATGCAGAAGCTGCGGGATTAAAACAATACATCAAAAAAATAAAAAATAAATAAAATCTCTTACACGCTGAATACTTTTCCTTGTACTGCATTAGTGCAGGTAGGAGTTCACCTTCTCTCCCTTTAATCTGGAACTTTTACAAGGAAACAGTTTAAAGAGCCAAAGTATTGAATGATTAAGAATAAACTGAGAGTGTAAACACGTGTTTATATGATCGCTCAGTCGCTGCAGTCCAATAAATCTGCAGTCTGTGTTCTGTAAATAAAAGAACTAAGGAAAGGGTTCTTTGAAGGGTTCTCAGGGGTACTCTGTGGTTGAAAGTCACTGTTTTTGGCTGGAAATGTGGATAGAGGAGCTGAGAAATAAGGAGCTACAGTGCTTCATTAGGAAAATGATTTGTTTTTAAAGGATTGAACGGGAAAGGTGAAGGTGTTATTTTCCATTAGTGGTACTGTGTGTGTGTGTGTGTGTGTGTGTGTGTGTGTGTGTGTGTGTGTGTGTGTGTTAGGTTCCTCCTCATAAGATCTTCCTTCATTATTACAATTAACTTCATAATAAAAATCAGAAATGTACATGTTAATATCGGTTCAGAAGGTTGTGTCCCCTGGTGTGAATGTGATATATAAATAATATTCTTCTGCAAATCCACCTCTCTTTCTCTCTTTATCTTTATTAACTTCCTTATCACTGCTTTCACATCCCCTTTCACAGGTGCTGATTCCTCCCAGGTGCGATATTACACACGACTTGTGATCTTTAAGGCTTTCTAAATAGCCCTTATTATATAATAATAATAATAATAATAATAATAATAATAATAATAATAACACACACGCACGCGCACCCGCACCCTCACCTGTACTCACCTGTCCGTGTTGAGGAATTTGAGAGCGACTGCGCGCGCGGATGTCTTCAGGTGACCCCGCAAACACGCGCCCGCGCCGCTTCTGATCAAAGTCACGTGCACCAGTTCATTTTCATCAACCTGCTCCAACGCCATTCTATTCGATTCTATTTTATTTTTATTCTGATGTATTTTATTTGCATTTCTTTGATCCCCGTCTCCGAGCCGGGACGCACACCGAGGCGCTCGCGCAGAAAGTGGAATGGAAAGCACCCGCGCGCTCGTGCCGAGTGGTGCGACGTGTTTATGTCGCTTCTGATTGGCTGCCAGAGCGGAAAATCCACTTCGTCTGCTCCTCCTGCCGTCTGCTGCTGGTCTTCTTTCACTTCTTCTGGTTCTCGGGCGGTGAGTGTTAGAGCGGCACCCGTACAGGGTGGCTCCTCAATATTCCACACCATACCAACTTTATTTCTATGGAACTTTCGCACAGCCATGGCTGAAACAAAACATCACAAGTACAGTTAAGGCAAAACAAAACATTCAAAACAACATAAAAACAAGCAATAAGTAAAAAAAACAAAACAAATAATAACAAATAATTAAACAAATAAAAGTCTAAGTCTTATACCGGGTCAAAAGCCAATGAGTACAAGTGGGTTTTCAGACGGGTTTTAAAGTGGACACTGAAGGGGCCTGTCTAACGTGAAAGGCCAGGCTGTTCCACAATTTAGGAGCGGCGACGGAAACGCTTGGTCCCCTCTTAGCTTCCGCTTTGATTTCGGTACAGCGAGGAGCAGCTGACCAGCTGACCTGAGAGACCGGGTAGGAGCGTATGGATGAAGCAGCTCAGAGAGGCGAGGCCATTTAAGGATTTAAAAACAATTAAAAAAAGTTTTAAATGATCTCCCCAGTGCAGCTAACTGGGTTATCAAATGCAGGCCATGTCTCTTACTTGTCTGTGGTGAGAGGAATGTAAAAGAACCATTGCTGATTTTCGACAAGAGGAGACTACATCGCCGTCAGCGTGTTTCTGCCCTGCGATGGCCTGGCGAGCTGTCCAGGGTGTACTCTGCCCTCGCCCAGAGTCGGCTGAGATGGGCGCCAGTCTCCCCGCGACCCTAATTAGGTTTAAGCGCTTCAGAAAATGAATTAATGAATAAAATGATCTCTATGATACACCGGTAACCAGTGAAGCGAAGCCAGAATGGGTGTAATGTGCTCTTTCTTGCGCGCTCCAGTTAAAAGACATGCAGCTGCATTTTGAACCGTGAAAGGGAAGACTGGCTGACTCCAAAATAAAGTGCATTGCAGTAATCCAGCCGAGACGTGATGAAGGCATACATTACCGACTCAAAATGCTGTCGCGAAAGGATGGGTTTCACCTTTGCCGACTTCCTTAAATGAAAAAAGTAAAAAGCTGGACTTCACTACTGCGGCAATTTGACGGTCCATCTTAAAATCACTGTCCATCTTTAAACCCAGTGCCAAGGGACCCAGGTCCCCAGGAGGGGACTCACAGGAGCCACTGGGACCAAACACCATCACTTCAATTTTTTTTGTCATTAAAATGTAAAAAGTCAAGGGCCATCCAAGCTTTTATGTCATTTAGGCAAACAAGAAGAGGTGCAACTGAAAAGGCATCCTTCTGCTTTAGTGGTACATGAATCTGACTGTAGCAGTGGAAGGAGATACCATGCTTTCTAAGAATAGAGCCCAGAGGAAGTATATAGAGTGTGAACAGCAGTGGCCCTAAGATTGAGCCCTGTGGATCCCCACATAACAGGGGAGTGGAGAAGGATTCAGAATCCGCAATGTTTCACTAATGGTTCCACCTGCCAGATAGGAGTTCAACCATTTCAGGGCAGTACCACGAATGCTCACTAGGTGCTGTAAACGAGATAATAAAATGTTGTGTTCCACTATATCAAAGGCTGCGGTTAGGTCAAACAGGACAAGGATCACATGGTCACCGGAGTCCAAAGCTAGGATTAAATAGCCTTAACAAAGCTGACTCTGTGCTATGAAAAGCTTTAAACCCTGACTGAGAAATCTCCAGGATGTTATGCTCCTCCAGAAAAGCTTTCAACCGAGCAAAGATTGTTTTCTCCAATATTTTTGACCGGAAGGGCAGCTTGGAGAAAGGTCGAAAACTGAGTGATCGAGACCAGGTTTCTTAATTAGGGGTTGCACTACAGCGTGTTTAAAATTCACAGGAACTACACCAGAAGACAGACTGTTGTGAATAATACTGAGAACTGACTGACCTATGCATGGGAAAACCTCTTTAAATAACCTAGGAGGGAGAGCGTCACGGGGGGAACCTGAGGGCTTTACACGGGTAACAACTTCCTCTAACACTGACAAAGTCACAGGTTCAAACTGATCAAAAACAGCAGAACACCGGACAGGAACAGAAGGGTCAAAAGCAGGAGCTGAGATGAGAGCCCTTGTGGTGGTGACCTTATCAATAAAAAATTTAAGAAGTGTATTACATAATTCAGAAGAGGCTTCCAGGCTGATGCTCTGAGAGGCATTAAGAACAGAAGCAATGGTTTTAAATAACACAGACAAGTGTTCTCTTTTACCCTGTTTAACAGTGTTCAGGTAATTATGCCAGCAATCCTTTAAAATTTGACGCGACACCTGCAGCTTGTCCTTCTTCCAC
Source organism: Tandanus tandanus (assembly GCA_039654325.1). Taxonomy (NCBI): domain Eukaryota; kingdom Metazoa; phylum Chordata; class Actinopteri; order Siluriformes; family Plotosidae; genus Tandanus; species Tandanus tandanus. Next base: position 33,757,691 of record JBCNYH010000002.1, read on the forward strand.
CTACGTTCAGCAAGTTGTGTCATTAAACCAGGGCTCAGGTTTATTCTTAGGGTGCTTGATTTTAAATGGAGCCACAGAGTCCAGAATGGTTTGGCGGGAGGAGTGAAACCATGAACTGAGCTCTTCTGTATCTGAGAATAGTAAGTCAGCAGGGACCCAAAACTGTTGATGACCAGCAGAGAACTGAGCAGCAGTGAAGGGTTTAAAAATCCGACAACGTCGAGCAGGAGCGCGGGTTTTAGCTGCAGTACATAAAAAATTGACCTCAAATATTACAAACATGTGGTCAGAAAATACATTGTCACGTATCTCCAGGTTTAACATGGACAAACCATGTGAGAAAACAAGATCTAGTGTGTGAAGATGTTCGTGTGTGGGACCAGACACAGACTGCACCAAATTTAAAAATTCAATAAGGCTTAAAAAGTCAGTGGCTTATCAGGACAGCACACATGGATATTAAAGTCTATTCATAGTCAGGCATAATTCCAGCTAAAAAATCAGAAAAGTCCTTTATAAAGTCCTTATTGTATTTCGGGGGTCGGTAGATGACAGCACACGGTACCGGGGCAGACCGGCCTACCTCAAATAAAGTGGTTCCAAAGCTGGAAAATGAATCCACGCTGGCGGAACCGGGGGGAACAGGGGCGTTGTGTCTGGAATTCATAGAATAACGACGACGTTGTTCTATGAATATTCATGAGCCGCCCTGTACTGGTGCCATTATAACCCTTGCCTTCTGCAGAGGGATAGAGAGTGTGAGGGATAGTGAGTGAGTGAAGGAGTGAGTGAGTGATGGATTGAGTGAGTGAGTGATTGATTGAGTGCGTGAGTGAGTGAAGGAGTGAGTAAGTGAGTGATGGAGTGAGTGAGTGAGCGAGTGATTTAGCGAGTGAAGGAGTGAGTGAGTGAAGGAGTAAGTTAAGGAGTGAGCGAGTAAGTGGTTGAGTGAGTGAGTGAGTGAGAAAGTGAGTGCTTGATTGAGTGAGTGAGTGCTTTAAGTGAGAGAAGGAGTGATTGAGTGAGTGAATGAGTGAGCGAGTGAGTGAGTGAGAGAGTAAGTGATTAAGTGAGTGACTGAGTGATGGAGTGATTGAGTACTTGATGTAGTGATTAAGTGAGTGATTGAGTGAGTGAGTGAAGGAGTAATTAAGTGAGTGACAGAGTGATGGAGTGATTGAGTAAGTGATGGAGTGATTAAGTGAGTGAAGGAGTGATTGAGTAAGTGATGAGTGAGTGATCGAGTGATTAAGTGAGTAAGTGATGGAGTTATTGAATGAGTGAGTGAGTGATGGAGTGATTAAATAAGTGAGTGAGTGAGGAGTGAGTGGTTGAGTGAGTGAGTGATTGAGTGAGTGAGGAAGTGAGTGAGGAGTGAGTGAGTGAGTGAGTGAGTGAGTGAGGAAGTGATTGAGTGAGTGATGGAGTGAGTGGTTGAGTGAGTGAGTGATTGAGTGAGTGATGGAGTGAGTGAGTGAGTGAGTGATGGAGTGAGTGATTGAGTGAGTGAGTGAGTGATTGAGTGAGTGATGGAGTGAGTGATGGAGTGAGTGATTGAGTGAGTGAGTGATGGAGTGAGTGATTGAGTGAGTGATGGAGTGAGTGATGGAGTGAGTGAGTGAGTGAGTGAGTGATGGAGTGAGTGAAGGAGTGAGTGGTTGAGTGAGTGAGTGATTGAGTGAGTGATGGAGTGAGTGAGTGAGTGATTGAGTGAGTGATGGAGTGAGTGATTGAGTGAGTGAGGAAGTGATTGAGTGAGTGATGGAGTGAGTGAGTGATGGAGTGAGTGATTGAGTGAGTGAGGAAGTGAGTGAGTGATTGAGTGAGTGAGTAAGTGAGTGATGGAGTGAGCAATGGAGTGAGTGAGTGAGTGAGTGAGTGATTGAGTGAGTGAGTGAGTGAGTGAGTGAGGAATCCCTCCAGTGAGTTCTGGATCTGCCGTTCATCTACATTCTCTCATTTTTGTCGATTTTTAGTTCTTTCCTGCTTCAGATTAAATATATCAATAAAATCAGAACACTTTGATCCATGAAGGTTTATTAATGATTATAAATCTAATGCTGCTCTTTATTTGCTCGTGTTTTCTCAGAGTGTTAGTTGAGTCAGTAATCCTTCCTCTACTGAAGAAGTGATAAATAACGGGAAGTCCCGTCTCTCCCCCGCTCACATGTTTATCTGGACCACATGCTGAGGATTGCACAAAGATCACACGTAGTGTCGTGTTGTGTGTATCTCAAACCACAGCGTTAAAAGAAATGGTTCTGATCTCTGTCCTGATTGTACACAGCCTTATTACTCTGAGATTAATTTCATTTATTTATTTTATTTCTTGATAAAAGTGTTCTGTACCACAGACGTACCTCTACGTATGTGTTTTTTGCGTTGGGGTGTCAATCACAAGCTCAGATTTGGCGTTTAGCATAGCGGTTAGCACGTCTGCCTCACAGCAAGAAGGTCCTGGGTTCGATTCCCGGGCTCAAGTGTTGCTGTGTGGAGTTTGCATATTCTCCCTGTGCTTGTGTGGGTTTCCTCCGTGCACTCTGGTTTCCTCCCACAGTCCAAAGACATGCACATTCGGCTAACTGGCTAACTCCAAATTGCCCCGAGGTGTGAGTGTGAGTGTGAATGCTTGTGTGTGTTGCCCTGTAATGGTCTGGCTGCTCAGGGTGTACCTTGCCTTCGCCCAGTGTCGGCTGAGATTGGACCCGCGACCCTAATAAGCGGTTCGGCAAATGATTGAGAAATGAGAGTGAAACTACGGAAACAGGTCACAGAATCTTCATGCTAACTGATCAGTGTCTGAGGTATAACGACCCTGAGCATGTCTCTGCAGCTGCTCTGAGTCGCTCTGTTAAACTCTGAATCATGCTGCAGGACGGAGGAACAGTGGTGTTACTTTTCCACTGACGTTCCTCGAGTAAGGCCGAGTCATGCTCACAGGACCTCATGAACAAATTACAGGAAGTGATGATTCTGTAGTAAAGGAAACTTAACAACGAAACCAGAAGTGAGGTCTGATAGGTGGACTTTTACTTCTATTTATAATTTATCCCAAAATATATTTACTGTGAGGCAGAAAGTAATAAAAATGTACAGTATATAAGTTCTATTTTTAGTATTTAATGTAGTTCTGTTTTTATTTAGGAGATTTTACAGGTTAATGCAGGACCATTAAAGTGTACCTGTAGTGAATTTGTATTACCAGCTCTTTAAAACAATCACAGATGACATCATCGGTTCCGTCAGGCGACGTCAGTCCTTGCTTCTTGTCAAGTACGTGCGAGTGCCGACACACTGCTACGACTACTAGGCATGCGCAGTGACATGTTGCCCTCTTCATTGGCTGTTCCAGCCCTGGTAGTGACATGAACTCGTTGCTTTGTCCTATTGGCTGCGTGCAGCAGACACCAGTCTAAGATAACACGTTATCGGCCAGTGCTGAGCTGTGTGTCGGCAGGGAAATGGTGGCGTGCAAAGCATATGGCTACACAAACAACAAGCGCAGAAATCGCGTAAAACATAACATCGGCACAGGGCCGCACTCTGAAAACGTTTCCTTCAAACGCAATTTGGCAGTCTGCGAAGACCACTTCAACCCGACCTGCTATCGGCATGACCTCCAGGCAGAACTACTCGGCACGAAGCCCAGGCTTTTACGTCTAAAACCCGACGCTGTTCCTACGGAATTCCTTCATAAAAAGTCAAAGGATGACGACGGACGGAGTTTTATTACCTAAAATGTCGCTCGCTGGACGACCCAGCCCACAGAGTTCACGTCACTTCCGGGAAAAATGGTTGCTACACATTAGTTCAGCCCCAGCTAGTAATCCACCGGATAAAATTACAAAGTATAGTGCTTTATATGGTCATTTATGTTAAGCTCTGTATCACATTATGCACAAATCATGCTGTAAGGATGACCAATGCCGCTACTCTTTAAATTATACAAGTGAAATAAGCGTATAGGAGTAAAACACCTGTATAAATAAATTGTAAATGTATTTGTATTGTATTTGTATCACGTAATTAAATTTTTATTGTCTGTACATTATATTGTCTGATATGTAAATAAAGTAAAAGATGAACTGCAACCAATGATCTTTGTCATAATTCATAATTATGTGGACAGTATAGTGATTTTTTTAAAAATATGAAATGGCTTAGTTCTTATAGGGTTATCTGAAGGTTATCTAATAACATTGCCTGATAACGTTCCCGGAACATTGAGAAAAAAATCTTTAAATCTTTAAGAAAAGTTGTGAACGTTTTCATAACCAGAACTACAAGCTGCCACTGCGGGGCCCTTGACAAAGGCCCTTAACATTCAATTGCTCAGAAGTATGAAAATGATACATGTAAGTCGCTCTGGATAAGGGTGTCTGCCAAGTGCCGTAAATGTAAACAGGAATAAGTGTTTAAAGGTGGATCAGTGCACTGTGTGTGTGTGTGTGTGTGTGTGTGTGTGTGTGTGTGTGTGTGTGTGTGTGTGTGGTAATTAAGTGCTCTCCCCGTGTCACTCAGGGACAGCAGTAAAAACCCTCTTGTGAAATTTCCACACAACTTTCTTCTGATTTTCTTTTCCGCATTTTATCAATGGGTGGGGGGGGGGGGGGGGGGGGGGGGGGGGGGGGGGGGGGGGGGGGGGGGGGGGGGGGGGGGGGGGGGGGGG
>JBCNYH010000002.1:33845709-33858529 GCA_039654325.1 Tandanus tandanus
AAATTAAATAAATAAATAAAAAGAGGAGCACCACCCAAAAATTCAGCATAACTCCCCTCGCCTGTGTTTTACACCCAGCCCTTGACATTTTCCTCGCTCGCTCTCGGGTTCCTCCCTAACTGGACCCAAGCCTCGTTCCTCTTCTGGAATGAATAGTGACATCACAGCCCCCAACACCCTAAGACCACCTTCCTAACCTTTATTTTCATACAGAGTCCACGAGAATCCCCCTAACCTCGCCCCCGTGTGCATTTCACTCCGCCATGGTTTTACTTTCATTTCCCATCTTTGTCGTTGTTGTTTATTAGGCTTCATTTCCTTTTTTGGCGGAGTGAAGTGGAGAGAGCTGGGAAGTCAAAAGGGCAATGAGGAGAAAAAAAATAAAATAAAAACAACAACGCTTCAGGCAGAACAAACGACTACAGGATGGGGGGGGGGGGTAAGGAGGTGAGGCCTGTACTCTCTGTACTCTACCAGATATAATGAGAGCTCATCTGAATAATCTGACCCTCAGACGGATTTTTTTATGTACGATGATGCTGTACGATGATCTTCGTTCTACAGACAGACTGATTAATGATCGGAGAACTCCACGTCATGCTGTGGAGCGCACGCACCAAATTCTCTCACTCAAATCCACTACACAGAGGCAACGCGACTGGGGGAATAAAAAGAAAATAATACATTAGGCAGGACTCCTTCTTTCAGACATAACGACACGAGGGTGTGGGCGGAGCTAGAAGCGTTGCACCATAAAGCCCTGATTCGACTGTGTGATGGGAAATCTTTAGCTCTCGGTGCATTACGTGTATTAATAATGTGTGTGTGTGTGTGTGTGTGTGTGTGTGTGTGTGTGTGTGTGTGTGTGTGTGTGTGTGTGTGTGTGTGTGTTTTCTGATGCGTTTTTCCTTCTTTAATTGCATTTGTTCAGTCTCATCATGGTTTCGTTGTAAAACAAGTCAACAGTGAAATGTTTAATGTTTATTTAGAGAAAAATGCATCATGGGAGTTTTTCCCACTGATTGCAAGCACATGTTCGACACATTACAGTCTCTACACGGGCAATTAACTCCTAAAATTTATATTCCAAGTGCGTTCTTTAAACCTTTACACCAAATCCGTCTGCCTTGTGTCCTGGGTTTCCCTGAAGCATAAACGGAACGCTGTAATCTCCGTTATTTCAGCTGAACGCAATCAAATGTTCCTCTAAAGATGTCACTAAACTTTACATTTATGAAAATGATCAGTGTGTGAAGCTCTGATGTGGAATCTCAATTTCAGTTTGAAAAAGAATTAAAAAAAATAAAGAGTTTATCATCCATTTAGGGAGAGACGTTTCTATACAGGGTTTTTGTATATTTGTGTAAATCGGACGTTTGTATCGAAACAGTTTCATTAATAGTTATATTAATATTCATCACATGATCATAATAATAATCATAAAAATAATAATAGTAATCTGTGTTTTGTGTCGTTATTGCAGTGAACTGTTTACGTTTTCATTTCACACCGAATACTGAACTGCTTTTATTCTGCTATCTCTACAGGAAGTCATGGCGTCTCTGCTAGCATCCTGAGTCAGAACTGACCCGTTAGCCTGCTAGCATTCCCGTCTCTGCGCCAATCATCGGTTCAGTCATGAACCACACGCCCAGTCCTCATATGGCCGAGGCGGCGAAATCGGGTCTGCTGTGTGGCCTGGGCGTGGGTCCGGACCGAGTTCGCTCTCCAGATAGCATGACCCACACACCGAGCCCGACGGTGGGCACACCCAGTGCCAGTCCTCCCCTCCTGCTGTCCCCTGGTCTGAGCTGTGATGGTATGGGAACAGGAGCGGACTGGGAGAGCCGCGAGGAGCTACGTCTGCGCGAACTGGAGGAAGCGCGGGCTCGCGCCGCGCAGATGGAAAAGACGATGCGTTGGTGGTCCGACTGCACGGCCAACTGGAGGGAGAAATGGAGCAAAGTACGAGCTGAGAGGAACCGAGCGCGCGACGAGGTCCGACAGCTCCGCCAGCGCCTCGACACGCTCACTAAAGAGCTAACAGGGGTGCGCCGAGAGAGGCAGGAGCTCGCCTCCGAAAACGATCAGCTCCAACTAGAGGTGCAGAGACTGAGAGCCGATCAGAGCTGTCCATCAAACCCTAACATCTCCTCCCCGGTGTCCAACTCGTCCACCGTGGGTTCTGACAAACACCACAGCCAAGAGGATCAGAGCGTGGGAGACGGACCAGGTTCCCCAGAGCCAGAACCCGTCCGAGACGTGGGAAATGAAAAGCCAGAAAGGCAGATGGTGAGTCCTCAAAACACAGAAAATACACGTCCAGGGGGCGGGGCTTGACCTAATTCAACTGCTCCTAGAAGCCTAACACAACCCACAAGACACCCGTCGTCCGCCTGGAGACACAGCATGCTGCACACACCCACATGTCTAAAGTTTTATTTTGACTCCGCCCCCAGTGTTCGATCAGGCCTAGCTCCACCCCTTGGACTGGTTCTGCAGCGAGGGGTATATTCCAGAGTCAGAATACCGAACCTCGAATGGTTGCACTTAACACAAAACATTCAGGTTCTCATCCAGCACTGAAACATGGCGGGTGTTAGATAGAGAACCAGTGATGTCAGAGTCTTGGGGGCGGAGTCATCCATCAGTCAATCTGATGTTATTAACAAAAAAGATGTGGGGGGAAAAAAATGGTGTGAAGAAGAGAGGTGCGCTTTTTATTTATATTATAATTTACACCTGCGTCGATGATCTTTTTATTATTATTTGTTTAATGTGCTGATGATGGAACAGTTTAGCCCTTGATCCAGTTTATATACGAACTCGATCCATGTCTTCATTTAATCCGAGTCTCTGCATGTTCTACTTCATTTTCTTCTATTATTAGAACCCCGGCTCTGTCTCCTCCTCCTCCTCCTTCTTGTCTTCGCCCTGGGGGAAACTGCGGTAGCACACTGATCCCTCACTCGCCTCGTTTCCAGACGCACGCACTCCTCAGCATGCTCCCATTTTCCCTAATGTGCTTTTAATTACTGCAGAATAATTGGTGTGTGTGTGTGTGTGCGCACGCGTGTGTGCATGAGGGAACATTCACTGATTAGGTTCTGTAGTAGAACCACATGCTGGAGAACTCAAATTAATATCAGGGTCAGATTCAACCTTCAGAAGCTCTTGTAGAAATAGTTCACACACACAAAAGCATGTTTCCTGCTCGCACCATTTCCTTCCCTCAGCAGCACCCCAATCTGTCCAGATGTGAAACTCCTCTCCTGCCCCCTGCTGGATAAACATGTGCAGCACAGTTGTACCCAATTTACTTTCCTCGTTCTATTTCATCCACCCTGACATCTGAGCCAGAGGTGTGAACTCGCCGTGTTCCGTATCTTTCTCTTCCATCTCCTCCTATCATACAGTAGACTCCAAAAGTGCAAAAAAATCACTAATTTCAAAATAAGAGACTCAGTGATGCCTCTTCTAGAGAAAGCATCACAGATCCCTCAAGTATTCTCCTGTAGAAAAAACAAACAGAATCAACCCATGATTCTTGTAACTTTCTTTCCTAAAAACAACTTCTTTAATTAGATTTATTGTATATTGTATTCAGTATTATTGTTATAAATATTTTTAAGTGTAATAGATGAGATCAACCGAACTGGTATTTTTTTTTACTCCATTAGAGTTATTTATTTTACATATTTCATGTACTAACACTGTTCAATAATTTTCTCTTTAATACATTATTATTTTAGTTTGTGTGTCGGTTCTCTATTAATATTTGTGTTTCTAGTATTTTAATACTTTTCCTATTTATATTAATATTAAAATTATTAAACAAATTAATAAATTAATTTTAAAGAACTTTTATTTATAATTATTAATTTTGACTAAAATCAGATTTTAAAATGTAATTTAAATTTTAAATAAATATTTTTTCTGCAAAAATTATATTTTAAAATAAGTGTAAGTTTTTATATTTAATGAATGTATTATTTAAAAACGTTTTTTAAAAACATAACTGATATTTATTTGGGCTGGAGATGACCGTATATAATCTGTATGATGGGAAAAGTAAAGCGATAAAGGAGGTTGGAGGTGGAAGAAAGACTCTGCTCTGTGTCTCTTTCCCTCTGAGATTATTTTTGTCCTGGTTGTGTCTCAGGAGCTGCAGCTGTTGGAGGCTCTGCTCCGAGCGAAAGCCGACGCTCCGGACTCGTGGGACGCTCGCAGCGTGAGCAGTCTGCGCACGGCTCTGAGCCGCCAGGACCGGAACAGACTGCTGTGGGAGGATCTGGCAACCCCGGATGAGGACTCCAGCAAACTCAACGTCCTGCAGCTGCGTCTCGACGAGTCCCAGAAAGTCCTTCTGAAGGAGCGCGAGTGAGAAAACTCTCCTCATTTTATTTATTTATTTCATTTTATTTATTTATTTTATATTTATATATTTTATATATTTTTGCCTTTTTCCTGAGTGATCCTGAGTGCACGCAGAAACATGTTTCTACCAGAGAGGGCGACATTATAGTATAAGCTGCGAAGAACAAGTGCACTCAGTGCCGACGGCAACGGTGCGCACGCAATGACGGGTGCACGGGCATGACAACAAAACCGAGCTCATGGCCTTACGACATTTGCATAAATACGGATCTCCTGAGCTCCGCTAAAATGTTTCTGATGTTCTTTGTATTCACATGCATGGGCTTATAAATGCCAATCAACCATTAATTACCAATCGTGTTTACAGTATATTTGTTTATTCCCACCTACAAAATTCTACCAAAAGCAAAGAGAGCTGAAAATCACACCACAGCACCTTAAATGGTGAAAGAGAGCATCTTAAATGGTCCAGTGATGTAACTTGGTCAATGCGGTGTATCAGCTGTGACACGCCCCTTTTCCACACTGTTAGCAACACTTCCAGGGTCGGTCCAGAGCCGGTGCCTCATCTAGAAACTGTTTTTTTTTTTTGTTTGTTTGTTTTTTGTGTTTTGGCAGCGAAAGAAAGAACTTTACAGTGAGTCCTCGACTTACGACAGGGTTCCGTTCCGAAGTTGAGGTGTAATTCGGATTTTTTTCCTAAGTCGGATTTTGCGCATTTCTATGATACATGAAAGCATAACTAGTATTAAGAAAAACATATGGAGGACAAAAAGAGAGAACAGTTCCTTACTTTTACTCCTGCAGTTGACTTTCACACCGGAAGGGGTGTTGCGATGGAAGGAGAGACAGGCTTATTGGGAGGAGGAAGCTGGAGATTCCGCAGAGAATCCCCAGTCGGGAGCCGCATCAACTGACATATTCTCCCGCCGCACTTGCGAACTAGTTCGTATTTATGACGCAAAAGTCGGAACGACAATTCTTAATGACTTGTGGCACGAGTGTTATAACCTCGAAACATTGTATGTCCGGTCCGTCGTAAGTCGAGGACTTGGTGTACAGGTTTAGAATCGAGAGCTGTTTACATCAGTGGCTCGGGGCATAATTAGCAAGACCAACCAAAGCTGCGTGGCTGCCGTTATTTGCAGAAAAACGTGGTGCTAAATGTACTTTAGTGCATGCAGCCATGACGAGGCTCGTTAGTGTAAAATGGGGCAGAAAACACGCACTTACACCTTTAGTTCCTCACATGGGGCGCCATTACCTTTGCTCTTATTTGTGTGAACTGAATGAGCTTGTTTTGGAATCGCTTTCTTTTAGGTTCAATTGGTGTTTAAGTGGGAAAAAAAAAGAGATTTAAACATGATGATGTAATTCGTATAAGAAAATCGCAGGAATGTGTGAACAATTCAAAGGTGAAATTTTTTATTTATTTATTTTGATGCAGTGGTGAAGGTTATTTTGCAGTGTGATGATGATGTTGATGTGTTTGTTTCAGGGATAAACTAGCTCTCGGTAAGAACATTGAAAAGCTGGAGGCCGAGCTGAGTCAGTGGAAGCTCAAACACGAGGAACTGAATAAGAGCAAACAGGAAGCTCTCAAACAGGTAAGAGAAGAGAGGAGGAGGAGAAATGAGGAAAATATGCTTTAGCCAATAGCCTGTGTGGAAAACAAACAAACAAATAAAAATACCTTGTAGAAGAAGAATATTTGAATGCTCAGTAGGGTCCTGGGCAGCACGGTGGCGTAGTGAGCACCAAAGACATACGCATTAGGCTAATTGGCTGTTCTAAATTGCCCCTCGGTGTGAGTGAATGGTTGTGTGTGTGTGTGTGTGTGTGTGTGTGTGGGTGTGTGTGTGTGTTGGCCCTGCAGTGGTCTGGCAATCTGTTCAGGGTGTACCCCGCCTTCGCCCAGTGTTGGCTGAGAAGGACACAAGCCTCCCTGCGACCCTAGTAGCATTAAGCGGTTGAGCGAGTGAGCGCGTGCGTTCATGCTGACGGTCGTGTAACATTTCCACAACTTTTATTACAAATGTGAGAATCTACAGTATGATTATACATCAGTGTATGAATATACAAATAATGGAAATGCCCCCAGGTCCTCCGCTGGTCCCTAAAAGATTGATGTGGGTAGAATAAAGAGAAGTGTAAACAGTTCAACACATGGTTGTGTATTTAGTACTTTAACCAGCAGGTGGCGCTCTGGAACTGTTTAAAGCATGCATCATGGTGCTGTGTCAATCAACCAGTGTCTTGCGTGGATTTAATTGTGTGGGTGTGTGTGTGTGGGTGTGTGTGTGTGTGCTGATGTTTTAGAGTTGTTTAGAAAAATTCCAAATGAATGTGACATCTTAATCATAATAAAAATCATCTGACTGTTGATGGGTTGAATCTGTTAGATTGTCAGTTCTTGAGGGTCTAGTGTCGGGCCTCATAGCAAGAAGGTTCTGGTTTTGAGTCCCGGGCTCTGTCTTTTCTCCTGAGTCGTTGTCTGTCACTTTCCCTCTCTCTCTCTCTCTTGGTCTCTCCCTCTTTCCCTCTTTCCCTCTCTCTCTCTCTTTCTCTCTCACTCTCAGTTCATTAAGCCTAATTAGCATGATTGTATACATGTTCAGCGTTGCCAAAGTGTTGCACGAAATACATCTGAACATATTCTCGAACATTGTCATTTAATAAACATGTGAAATAAATGAACATTACATTAAGTGAATTTATCAAACAGTAATTCAAGTGAGTGAGTGAATGTTTGCTTTACGTCCAGCCAACAATCTTTGCGTGTGGTAGCGATTTTGTATGTGTGACCTTTGACCTTGGCGTATGACCTTGAAGTATTTTCCGGCCCATTGCTCAGCTCGTATGCATGATAGCTTTCTGAAATTTTGCATAGGCACTCCCTGTGACCTAAACCTTTGTGTAGGGTGGCTAATAAACTGTTGGCTGCCCGAAACTGTTCGTATCGGGGATGGCGTTTGTCCTCCGTGTGCTTGAAGCGTCCTGGCTGAGGGGTTACGACGTTCTATAGAACGGCAATTTTTTTTTTTACATTATTTCTTTTTCTCTGTCTCCCTCTCTCACTGTCAATCTCTCTTTCTTTCTCTCTGTTGTTCACTATTTCTTGCACCTCTGCCTTCTCTCTCTCTGTCCCTCCCTCTCTCTCTCTCTGTTTCTCTCTGTTCTCTATTTCTTGTCTCTCACTCTCTCTGTCCCTGCCTCTCCTTCTCTTTCTCTCTCACTGTACCCCCTTCTCTCTTGTCCCTCTCATTCTATCTCTACCCGCACTGTCTCTTTCTATCTCTCTCTCTGCGTTTCTCTGTCTCTACCCCCGTCTCTTAATGTTTTGGTCTCTCTTTCTGTTTCTCTTTTGTTCTCTATTTCTTCTCTCCCCCTCTCTCTCTCGCTCCTGCTCTCTATCTGTTATAGTTGAACTTGTTGAAGGAGGTCCATCAGGATGAACTCGGCCGCATGTCTGAAGATTTGGAGGATGAGCTCGGAGCTCGGAGCAGCATGGACAAGAAACTAGCCGAGCTTCGGGCAGAGGTGAAACAGACACACAAACACATTTACACACAGAGAGATGAATAATGCATCTGCTCCAAGAAAAAAAAAGTTATTATCATGTCTCTCCGGTGAACTCGTTCTAGTGGAAACTTTCTTTCTTTAGTTGGATTTTTTTTCTTTAATTGGAATTTTCATGGGTTTCAATAATTGTGACACACTTGGTATTGTATGTAAGATGATGTGACGGTATGGTAAATTTATTTGATTTGATTTGATCCTGACATCCGAGCCTGTGTGTGTGTGTGTGTGTGTGTGTGTGTGTGTGTGTGTGTGTGTGTGTGTGTGTGCGCGTGCGTGCGTGCGTGCGTGCGTGCGTGCGTGCGTGCGTGCGAGTGACATGACTATAAGTATGTAAATAGCAGGCTCAAGTTCAGAGCGATGTTTCTGTGTGTAAACATTACAGATAAAGCAATAAATGATAGCGTGAGGTCGCACAGTAGGTCAGGATCAGATTGCTCCTCCCCGTGTTTGTGTTGGAAATAAAGTGTTTACCTCATTGTCTCTGAAGGAGACGTGCGTGTGTGAGAGAGAGAGAGAGAGAGAGAGAGAGAGAGAGACTACCGTAGAACCATTTTATTCACCAGATGCCCTGTACTGTTAGGAATATGTGACAGAACAGTTCACTGGATGAGTCATAGTTCTTGGTTTCCTCTGCCGTGGAAACACTTTGTAATATGGTTCTACATAGAACCTTTTTAAGGGTTGCCTCTAAAAAAACTTTTAAAGGTTCTAAACATTTCCTTGAGTATTATTCACTACAGTGGTTCATTCCTCACCGTACTGTGTGTGTGTGTGTGTGTGTGTGTGTGTGTGTGTGTGTTCTTTAAAAAAAAATGTTTTAGTTCACCACATTTGTATATAATAATAACGTATCTGTGTGTTTGATGCTATTTTTGGGGTCTTAAGAGAACCTTTTTACGAATTATGAAAGGGTCAACTGACGAAGAGTGAAAAAATATTCTAGTGTCAATAATACATATTCTCTGAAAGCAGATGAAACTGAGCAGTATCACCTGAAGTACCACCAATAGTTGAAACGAGGCACCAAAGAAATTTTTTAAAGGGCCAAAACAATTTGAGGAGAGATTTCATGAGTTGGTAATTAACAGTTTTTTGCCCAACGGAAACGGTCACTGAATCTTCCCTGAGACAGAGCGACATCCACTGAGGAGTAGAATTGTTTTAGTATATACTACACATACTACACATATAAAGAAAGGCAAACTAAAATGAGATTTTCATAGTTTATTTACCTATTTTAATCATGACAGAGGTGGGTCAGGTGAGCTCTGAACACTCTCCACGCAGAAAAAGCTAAGCGCTATGTAAATGTAAATGGGATCTGTTTATAGCCTACTCATTCAGTTTAGTATGTACCACACAGAAATGAAAACAAACTGTGCATCATGAAGTTTTTTGTATTTATACTACACAGAAACACAAAAGAAGCAAGAAAAAAACTGAAATGAGAATTTTGTAGTTTATTTTTCCATTTTAAAGTGACATAACGATGACTTTGCCTACACCAAGTGACCGTCATTCAAGTATTATCCACTCCGAATAATGTTTTTTTAATCTCGAGATTGCAGACCAATCAGACTGTGATGTTCTCATGTAGTGTATGCTAATAAAATTTGATCTTTTTAGTGATTTTACTTTAAAAAATGTTTTTATCTTTTTTATTCCCACCTACTGTACACTGGCCTGATTTTTTTTAATGTCAAAGAAGTTTGACTGTGCTGCCCTCTAGTGGGTGGATGTAACCCATAAGGCAATTATGAAAATCGTGTCATTGTTCAGGTGCAGTGATGCAAATGAAAAAAAAAACAACAACTTTACAAGAGTAGTAAGGGGATAGAGCCGCTTCTGATAGGAAAAGAAGTTATGATTCGGTTCATTGTAGAGCCTTTAGGAATAACTGAAGAGCAGTGAAGTGAATAAATTTAGCTTAAGTGTATAATTTTAGTTTATAATTTTATGTGCCTGTGTGTGGAAGGTAGTAAGTGTCTGTTCCTGTGCCTGTGTGCGTGCAGATGGAGCGTCTGCAGGTGGAGAACGCGGCGGAGTGGGGCAGGCGGGAGCGACTGGAGACGGAGAAGCTGGCACTGGAGCGTGACAATAAGAAGCTGCGTGCGCAGATGGAGGACCTGGAGGAGCAGCTGGCACGCAAACGCAGGCAGGCAGCTAGCGCTCTGGACACCGACCTGAAGAGCATCCAGAGTGAGCTGTTCGAGAGGAACAAGGTGAGGACAGAGAGAGGGGGGAAAAACACGGCAACTCGATCCACACCGTCCTCGAACCTTCGCTCTTCAAATCACCAACAAATCCGATCCAGCCAGTCAGAATCCAGCTCTAAAAGCTCACATTAATAACGTCTTTGTTAAAGAACAGAACTTCGTTTCCTTGTAACAGACGCTTATGTGTTTTATTCCTTTTAATTAAAAATCGTTCGCCATACTCGGGTCGATGCGCACAGGAACAGGAGGAAACGTCCTCAAAGGTTCCTCACAGAACCCTACAGCGGAGTTCTTGTTTTTTAAATGAAAGCTTTTACCAGTGATATTTTTTTCCCTCCTGTAATCGTTCTGTACTGTGCTCTCTCATGGCAGGGGGCGTGTCCTGTCTTTAAATTACTGCCAGGGTTCCACTGATAGCACCCAGCTAGTGTGATACCCGAAAGAATATTCTTTAGATCGAAGTTCTTGTGTATAAAACACATGTAAATATTTCGCTCGTTATGATTTCTGTTGCTTGTTCTATTTTTGAACAGTAAATAAATATCCACTGCTCCCATTCACGTACACAGCGTACATTCAGAGGAAAGGGCTATCCACCCACTTCCACATGCACGAGCTCACAGATGCTCATGATTGGTTAGTGCCACTGTGAGATAATGGTACGTGGAAACTCCCTACCCGAGAGCTTGGCCAGTCAGCGCTGTCTGACTCCTGCCTGCAGACAGCTGTGGTATCACCTGGGATTCTCGTGATAGAAATGTTCATGGCGCCCGTCTCAGCCGACTCTGGGCGAGGGCAGAGTACACCCTGGACAGCTCGCCAGGCCATCGCAGGGCAATGATAGAAACAGGAATTAGCAAAAAGTTTATCTGCATGTTGTTTATTTAAGTGCAGATAATAATTAATTATTATGTAGGCAGCGCTAGGTGTAAGGATCAGTAAGGAATCACCTGTATGCTAGCGGGTGTGTGTGTGTGTGTGTGTGTGTGTGTGTGTGTGTGTGTGTGTGTGTGTGTGTGTGTGTGTGTGTTTAAACAGCGACATGTTTTGAGTATCCGACTTGAACAGCACTGACAGACGTTAATAAACTCACACCGATATGTTTTTCTGATGCGCCACTGCGTCCTCACAGCGTAGCTGCAGCGTCGCCATGTGATTGACCGCATCTTCACCTGACCCTTTCTCCTGTCCCTCCCCCTCCCTCATCCCCGTGTCGTTTCAGTGCCCTGGCACTCGCTCACTCTGCCCTCTGTAAGAGCTCAGCTCCACTAACCAGACAGGGACAGATGGAGGCGTTTGGCCAAAACATGGATTCTCACATTTAAACGTGTCTCCAGCACGTCGTCTGTACGCCGAGCTCCGGTTGTTTATCTTCACACCGGTCACTGCACGGTCATTTCCTAATTAGAGTTGTAAATCCAGGATGCGGCAGGAGTCGTTTTTTTTGAAGTGTGGGATGTTGAGGTTGTTCTGGGAAAGAAATTAACAAAAAACAAAAATTTCTTTTAAATTGAGCCTGATGTAAGAGTTAGCTGAGCGTAATTAGTGGTCTTGCTGCTGCTTTTAAATTTTCAGCGATGTCCAGAGCATCAAAACATCTCTTGTAGTTTTAATGTTATGATTATTATTAGATGGTAAGATTAACGGCGTGATCGCGTGGCGTCTCGTTCCGGTTCGTTCCATGTTTATATTTTTTATTATCTCCTTTTCCTTCTGGATTTTTTATTTTATTTTATTTTAATCATATTGTTTAATGTTTACACACGTGCTACTTTCTGGTAGCTTACGTGAAGGTTAAAATATTGGCACCCTTGCCTTTGTATTGTTTACTGCGTTAGTGAGATGTGAAGCAGAGTCACGTGATGTAAGGCAGTAAAGCCTGGTGGCGTCTGACGTAACAATCACGTTACATCTGCGATGGCGGTGACGTCTGATGTGACTGAATCACGTTCCGTCTGCGATGGTTGTGGTGCCTGACGCTCGTGAATCACGTTCTGTCTGCTCTGGCGGTGACATCTGACGCTCTAAATCATGTTCCGTCTGCGATGGCGGTGACGTCTGATGCTCGTGAATCACGTTCCGTCTGCGATGGCGGTGACATCTGACACTCTAAATCATGTTCCGTCTGTGATGGTGGTGACGTCTGACGCTCTAGATCATGTTCCGTCTGCGATGGCGGTGACATCTGAAGCTCTAAATAATGTTCCGTCTGCGATGGCGGTGACGTCTGACGCTCGTGAATCACGTTCTGTCTGTGATGGCGGTGACGTCTGACGCTCTAAATCATGTTCCGTCTGTGATGGCGGTGACGTCTGACGCTCGTGAATCACGTTCCGTCTGTGATGGCGGTGACATCTGACGCTCTAAATCATGTTCCTTCTGCGATTGCGGTGACGTCTGACGCTCGTGAATCACGTTCCGTCTGTGATGGCGGTGACATCTGACGCTCTAAATCATGTTCCTTCTGCGATTGCGGTGACGTCTGACGCTCGTGAATCATGTTCCGTCTGCGATGGCGGGTGATGTCTGACGCTCGTGAATCATGTTCCGTCTGCGATGGCGGGTGATGTCTGACGCTCTAAATCATGTTCCGTCTGCGATGGCGGTGACGTCTGACGCTCTAAATCATGTTCCGTCTGCGATGG
>JBCNYH010000002.1:33888625-33899409 GCA_039654325.1 Tandanus tandanus
GACCTCACTGCTTAGGCTGCTGCCCCCGCGACCCGACCCCGGAAGAAGCGGAAGAAAATGAATGAATGAATGAAAGGCTTAATTGTAAATAGTTCCAAAGTTATGGCCATTTGAAGTAGGCAGGGTGGACCCTAAAATTGCGACCAAAATATGGACTTTAAATTTTCGACCATTTTCAAGCTTCCATAACTATTGAACAACAAAAGATAGAGGTCTGAAATTTTCAGAATTATTTTATTTCTTTCTGTAATCCTAAGAAATGTCAAAATATTTACTTTAAAATTATTATTACAAGTTACAGAGAATGACAAAATCGACATTTTACCCTTCGCAAACTTCTAAAATGCCCCTTTTGGCCACCCATTACACAAAAACTAATCATCATGTTCATTAGAAATTTGATGTGCTATATCTTGGCTACATAGTGAATAGATCTGTGTAAAATGAACATCCTGTGTTATGTTATGTGTGATATAGGAGCAGCTGAAAATCTAAAATATCTGTCCGACCTTCGGATTCTAAGGTCAGTATCAGCATGTGGGATAGGTAGTGTCACAAAATAAAAGGTGAAAGTACAGGATTTACGAAATGTTCAAATGAAATATGCACGTTTTATCATTACAATTTAATTTAGTTTATAACACGAGGTCGACGCGAGTGCACGTTTATCAACACCGACGAGGCTGCGAGCCGAGGAGAGAAACTTCTAGAGCTAACAAATAGCTTTAACATAACTGAGAGGTATAATTTAATGAAATAGTTCTTTCACAACCTGAATACATTTTCAGAACCGAAGGGCTTCGGGGTGAGTTCTGCGTACCGCTGTCTGAGGAATCATCTCACGAAGCACCTGCGCCATCCGACTCTCAGTGACTGTTTACTGTGGCTAAAGAAGCTTCGAGTTTCAAGTTTCACTCAGAATGCTCTTCACCGCTGCCAGGGAAGTTTAAACCGGTTCGTGGCGCACTTTCCACTGGTTTCCATGGTTTTCCTCTGGTGTACAAGCTGTCCAGGCAGCTCGGTGTATCTCGGAACGATCTTAAGACTTTACCTGGAGCAGCTCACCGGCTTTAAACCAGCGCTCTGCGATTTCACGGCTAAGAGAATTCTTCTGGACTGTCGATCAAATTTCTCCAGAGTTTCGAACTTTACTGGCTGCAGTGAATTTCGGATTGCCTGCGACAGAAAACTGGTGTTTGGTTCATCTCAAAGCTTTAAAAAGAAATGAAACCCAAACGTAATAAAAGCGTGTGTGCCGAGTTTATGTCTGTTTCTCTTAAATCACTCCGTTTCATGAGCCTTTTTTTCACGTGGAGAATAAAATGAGTAATAACTCCACACATGGGGGGCGACACTGTAACGTGAAAAGTAGCGAAAAGTCACATGATCACCCTGTGTTTTCGTTTGTAAATCGGAAATAATTTGCATATGAATACTGAATATTGGTGGCAACCGTGGCCTAATGGTTAGAGGTTAGAAGTGGGTTGGGGACAGAAAGGTCGCTGGTTTGATTCCCGAACCAGCAGGAAAAATGTGTGGCGGCCGGGGAGTGAGCCTTGAGCAAGGCACCTAACCCACAACTGCACTCAAGGGCGCAGCAATGTGTGGCAGCCCACTGCTCTGAGTGTGTGTGTGTGTGTGTGTGTGTGCTCACTGTTTACGTGTGTGTGCTCACCTTACAGCAAGGAGGCCTGGGTTCGATTCCCGGGCTCGGGGCGTTTCTGTGTGGAGTTTGCATGTTCTCCCGTGCCTGTGTGGGTTTCCTCCAGGTACCCCGGTTTCCCCCCTCAGCAGACTAATTAGCTGTTCCAAATTGCCCCTCACACCGAGTATCAGTGTGAATGGTTGTATGTGTGTTGCCCTGCGATGGCCTTGCAAGCTGTTCAGGGTGAACCCCGCCCTCGCCCAGAGTCGGCTGAGATGTGCGCCGGCCTCCCCGTGACCCTAATTAAGATTAAGCGGCTTAGAAAATGAATGAATGTACGAGTGCATTTCTTTGGATTGTAGGAGGAAACTGGTGTACCCTGAGGAAACCCATGCAAACATGTGGAGAACGTGCAGACTCCACACAGAAACGCCCTTGCCAAGCCAGGACTTGAACCTGAGACATTCTTGCTGTTAGACGGACATGATAACCACTACGCCAGTGACCTTAAAGGAAGGAGTCTCCAGTGTCAGATCTTATGTCTCTTACCTTCCTCATATTCAGATGGAGGTGTGAATTTGTTGAAAGCTCTTGAGGAATTTCATGTTCCAGAGTTTTCAGAGCTGGATGGGTTTAAACGCCGGTGAAGATGAAAGTGAGGATCGTTATATCGCCACAAAGACCACAAAACGCTTCAGAGAAACCAACTGATTCGATTTTTTGCTTCATTATCAGTTCCCTGGTGCCCAGCACTTCTACGAACAACTACTTACCTATGGATGTGTACTCGGTGGTGTGTGTGTGTGTGTGTGTGTGTGTGTGTGTGTGTGTGTGTTACGCATGTTTTTTTTAATCTATCCTCTTCCTCCGTCTCCCTCAGGGTGGGATAATAAACTCATCCTGTCTCACACACTCATCTTAATCTCTCTTTTGGGGTTTGTCTGTGTGTGTGTGTATGTGTGTGTGTGAGAGAGAGACAGACTTCTTTTACAGTAAAGCCCCTCAGCATCGCCGCACTGAATAATCCTGCTAGGGTCTCGGGGAGGCTGGAGCCTATCTCAGCCGACTCTTGGCGAAGGTGGGGTACACTCTGAATAGCTCGCTAGTCCATCGCAGAACCAACACACACCCACACCACTCACACCTAGGGGCAATTTGGAACATCCAGTCAGCACAATGTGCATGTCTTTGGACTGTTGGAGGAAACTGGAGAACCTCGGAGGAAACCCACACAAGAACCGGAAGAACATGCCAACTCCACACAGGAATGCCCTCGCCGAGCCCGGGACTCGAACCCAGGTCCTTCTTGCTGTGAAGCGGACGTGCTAACCACTACTATGGACTAGTGTCCCATCCAGGAGGAGATGAACCCCGAGTCGCTTCATGCTACAGAAACTGGGATAAGCTCCGCCTCTGATTAACCAGTAGACTCGGGTGTAAAAAGCCAAACAGACTTTACCTTTAAAATTGGGTTACAGTTTGGGAAATAGAAGAGTGTGATAAAAAATCTTGTTTCTATCTCTCTCACACACACACACACGCACACACCACACACACACACACACACACACACACACACACACACACACACACACACACACACACACACATATCTGTAGCTGCTGAGTTTGGAAACCCCTCTGGAGTGAATAAACCCCTCCGAGACTGGAACAGTGACTTATGAGGCGTAATAATTGTTTTATTACATCATACGAGCACCGACCGGACTCTGAGCAATATATATTTTTAAGAAATCTTTTTTCCGTCCGTCTCTGAACTCTTTCCAACCTCCCGGCTGTGCTTTATTTTTGATTCTTGAACACTAAAGTGTATGCAAATGAGTTTTGTGGATTTGAATCGTGCCGCGGTGGAGAACAGCGGCGTCGTGTTTTTCAGGCCATTAGAGAGAAAGTGGAAGATGTATTGCGCAGCAGCCGGGAGACGTTTAATACATAAAACTGCAGGAGGTGCTTTCTCCGTCTCGTCGCTCTCATCCATCACCCGTACGCATCATAGATGCTCGTAACGTAGCTGAGAAACGTGCTAGCTCACCAGTAGGTTTGAGAGATTAGCACAACCACAACAACAACAACAACAACAACAACAACACCCACACCCAGCAGAGACGCTGTAGAACCCTGATTCCTTTGTGTTTGTTTGTGTGTTTGTGAGAAGGTTGTGACTTGAAGGTGCACACCGGCTCATCGTTTCTGAACAGCATGACAACTGAAATAAAAGCATGAACCATCTGGCGATAAACAAGCGAAGGATTCCCAGATAATTTAACAAGCAGCAGGAAGGTTTTCTTCTCAATTGATCCCGTTCCATTCTCCCTTCATTTGCATCAGAGCTCTTGGCAATGTTTTCTTCCTCCATGCAGATCGGTAATTTCGGAAAATTACTCTGTGAGTTTACACACACACACACACACACACACACACACACACACACACACACACACACACACACACACTTCTATTTCCATATGTGAGTTTACGGAACATTACAGGGTAAAGGATGCATGTGGATCTGAGGATGATTGTATGGATGTGGTTTTATTTAGTGATTATTATTCCAGTGATTATCTTTTAGTCAGTAGCCGAGGATCGCTCCGACAGAACCCGCGCCTTCGACTGCCACCCAGCTCACAATGCACCCGACCCCTGTAGCCCCTCCTACAAATGTTGGGTCCATTGGAGTGCGGACCCATGTCTCCTCTTCTGGCTTAGCCCAGCCGGGCTCCATGGGCAGAAGCCTGACTACCAGGCGCTCGCATTTGAGCCCCTCCACCAGGCCTGGCTCCAGGGGGGGGGGACCCGGTAACCCTTGTCTGGGCAAGGGAAACTGAGTCCTTTATACAGATTGCGGATACAAGCGGCTGAAATGAGCTTCCTTCGCAGGGTGGCAGGGCTCCCTCAGAGATAGGATGAGAAGCTCAGGCGTCCGGGAGGAGCTCGGGGTGGCTCGGGCATCTGATTAAAATGCCTCCTGAACGCCTCCCTGGTGCGGTGTTTCGGGCATGTCCGACCGGGAAACGACAGACCCCGGGGTCGACCCAGAACACACAGGAGGGACTATGTCTCTCGGCAGGTCTGGGAACGCCTCGGTGTCCCCCGGAAGAGCTGGTGGAAGTTTCTGGGGAGAGGGACGTCTGGACCTCACTTCTTGGGCTGCTGGTCCCGCGACCCGACCCCGGATTAGGAGGAAGATGATGATGATTATATTTTATTTATCTCGGTACAATTTATAATTCACTCTCTTCTTCTTGCAGGTCACAACCTTTCTGTCTCTGTGGACGGCCGATACCTGAAACAGAACACACTTAAAGTTCCCCATTCACTGGTGAAGATCTGATGTGTTTTATCTTCCATTATCAGTTGATTCTTTCCTGATGAAACCACCCCAGCTCACGGGCTTAATATCTCTTATTCACCTGCTCTACATCTTGTTTTGGTTCTGTGTGTTTATCAATACAGGGCAGCATGGTGGTGTAGTGGTTAGCACGACCACCTCACCGCAACAGGGAGCTTGCACGTTCTCCCCGTGCTTGCATGGGTTTCCTCCAGGTACTCTGGTTTCCTCCCACAGTTCAAAGACATGCACATGAGGCTTATTGGCTGTTCCAAATTGCCCCTAGGTGTGAGTGTGAATGATTGTGTGTGTTGGCCCTGCAATGGACTGGCGAGCTGTTCAGAGTGTATCCTTGGCCCAGAGTCAGCTAAGATAGACTGCAGCGTCCCCGCGGCCCTAGTAGGATTTAGCAGGTCAGAAGATGAATAAATGAATGTGTTTATCAATACAATCCAGTGTCTGTTTACAATCACAAGGCCGCGTGACTGGATCTTGTGTATACAAGTGCAACACTGATGCGTAAAAAGCGGAAAAGTGTTGCCAATTCGGAAAAGTGTGTATGAATCTTGAAAGGATTCCAAGAGAAATAAAACTCGGGTAATGCAATTTACTCTCTCTCTCTCTCTCTCTCTCTCTCTCTCTCTCTCACACACACACACACACACACACACATTACCTCAGAGATGTTTAAAGTAACTTAAACCGTACCAATTTTTCACTGCTCATGTCGTTCGTGTCTGTGTTGATAGTCACCATCTTATTTTAATTACAGTTCTGCACTCTCACCTCCAGATGGCGCACACACTATGTTTACGTTTTCCACATCACTACATCCGGTGCAGGGGTCACTGACTCTATGATTCCATTTTTTTCCCAGAGATACCACTGTATTTCATTCATTCATTCATTCATTTTCTAAGCCGCTTAATCCTAATTAGGGTCGCGGGGAGGCTGGCGCCCATCTCAGCCGACTCTCAGCGAAGGCTGGGTACACCCTGAACAGCTTGCCAGTCCATTGCGGGACCAAAACACATACAACCATTCACACTCACACCCACACCTCGGTGGTGCAGTGGTTAGCATGTCCGCCTCACAGCAAGAAGGTTTTGGGTTTGAGTCCCAGGCTTGACGAGGCCGTGCATGTTCTCCAGTGCTTGCATGGGTTTCCTTCGGGTATTCTGGTTTCCTCCCACAGTCCAAAGACATGCACATTAGGGTCCAAATTGACCCCTAGGTGTAATTGTGAATTGTGTGAATGGTTGTGTGAGTGCTGGGCCTGCAATGGGTTGGTGAGCCGTTCAGGGTGTACCCCGCCTTCGCCCAGTGTCAAGTGAGATAGGCTCCAGTCTCCCCACGACCCTAATAGTAGGATTAAGCAGTTTGGCACATAAGTGAGTGAGGAAGAGTCATCACAATATCTTACCTCATGGGCGCCAATCCTGTTCCTGGTGACCTACCTTCCCGAAGACGTTCACTCCAACCCTAATTATTCCCACCTGACCTTCTAATCAAGACTTAAGACTTAAAGCGACGATTGGATTTGTCAGACGGGCCCTGTTAGGGTTGGAGCTAAACTCTTTCGGAAGGTAGATCACCAGGAACAGGATTGGTCGCCCCTGTCTTACCAGGTTTCCCTGAAAATGTCCAATTATAAAATTTAAATCTCATATAATATTAAAACACGTTTGTTTGGGTGACATTAACAAAGTGGAATGAAAATCTACTCAAGCATTCATTTTTCTTTCGGAGTCACTTTCACAGGTTTTTTTTCCTCTCTTTAGTTTAATTTGAAGAAGAACTCTATAGATCATTACACTGTTATGGAAGCTTGACGTGCTAAAACCTCGGAATCTCCGTCTGATATCAGATTCTCCAGAGTCCTTCACTAAAACCCACGGAGGCTTAAACAAGTCTCTCTGACGTGACTCCTCCTCTGGCGCGATTTCAAGAACGTGATGGAAAAAGAAACCCCTCTGTGGTTGATAAGATGATGATGATGATGATGATGAAGGTGCTGCTGCAGTGAGAGGAAGAGCGTCGTTGGTTCCTTTGCTGAAGATTAAATAAAGATTTTTTTTTTAGATGAAAATGACTTCCTCAGTGAGACGCTGCTTTTAAATCGGGTCATAAAATTGCAAGCTTTTGGGTTTTATGGTGATTATTATCATAATGTTGGATTTTTTTATTTGATGTTAACAATCCGAAGAGCTGGGCAGCATCGTGGTGTGGTGGTTGGCACGTCCGCGTCACAGAAAGAAGGTCCTACGTTCGGCGAGGGCGTCTCGGTGTGGAGTTTGCATGTTCTCCCCGTGCTTGCGTGGATTTCAGCAGATGAACTGGATGATCAGCTTTGTCCTACTAGGGCGAAGGCGGGGTACACCCTGAACAGCTCGTCAATCCATTGCAGGGCAACACACACAACCATTTACACTCACTCTTACACCTAGGGGCAATTTGAAACAGTCCATTATGCTAATGTGAATGTCTTTGGACTGTGGCAGGAAACCGGAAACCTGGAGGAAACCCATACAAGCACGAGGGGAAGATGCACACTCCGCACAGATACGCCCCTCGCCGAGCTCGGGCCTTGAACCTGGACCTTCTTGCAGTGAGATGGACGTGCTAACCGCTACTACCACTGTAACAGGGTAAGTTTGAATTGTTTACAGAGTAAAAAAACAAAAATTGTGTGTGTGTGCTGTCTGTCATTGCTTGCCCTCCTGTCTCTCTCTCTAATGTCCCTCGCTGTCTTGCTGTTAGCCTTATCACACACTGTTAATCTGCAGGAAGGCTCGAACCTCTCTCTAGAGAAATACCTTCACACTGCGTCACTCCCCTCCTTCTCTCTCTTCTCTCTATCATCCTACTCCATCCCTCCATCCCTCCATCCATTCTCCACTGTTGATATGATATGACTATTGCTGAATATTTTCCTCTGGTTCCCTGCTCATCAGCTTCACTGTCTCCTCTATCACAGAGAATGCTGGGACGTGTTCCCTCTGAGACTCCACTTCATCTCCAGCTGCTGACGGTGTTATTTCACATCTTGTATTATATATATTATATACCTATAATAAACCTCGGTGCAAACTCCAGACCACTAAATTTTCTTCTCACCTGTTCATGACACACTGCTGATCATTTTAATAAATTCTTTCATTCATTCATTCATTCATTCATTTTCTAAGCCGCTTAATCCTAATTAGGGTCGCGGGGAGGCTGGCGCCCATCTCGGCCGACTCTGGGCGAAGGTGGGGTACACCCTGAACAGCTCACCAGGCCATCGCAGGGCCAAACACACAACCATCAACACTGACACTCACACCTAGGGGTGATTTGGAACAGCCAATCAGCCTACTGTGCATGTTTTTGAACTGTGGGAGGAAACCAGAGTACCCAGAGGAAATCCACGCAAGCATGGGGAGAACCTACAAACTCCACACAGAAATGCCCCGAGACCAGAAAACGAATCCAGCTTGCTGTGAGACAGTGCTTCTGTTTATTTGCAGGTTCTCTCCGCTGTGTCACTCTTCATGAATATATGTGTGAATATTTGTACACGCCCCTATGTCCTTTTAAGGGGATTTAGAGGGCGTTCACCTATGCTAATTAGAGCAACTGGGACATGCTTTCAATTTACGGAGACAGTGGGATTCACCAATCTAAGACCACAAAAAAAAAAAAGAGGCTTAAGAACACGTCATGAATCCGATGTAGATTTTTCTTACGAATTTTTTTCTGTACAAATTTTACGAAAATTTCTTTAAGAGGATATGGATGAATGAGGCCCAATCTTCTAAAACATAAAATTGCGACGACTTTGAATATCTCACCATCTACAGTGCTTCAATCATCAAGAGATTCCGAGAATTTAAAGAAATCTCTGTGTGAAAGGGACAAGGCCAAAATTCAATGTTGGATGCTTGTGATCTTCAGGTCCTCAGGGGGCACTGCATTAGCAACAGGCATGACTCTGTCATGGGAATCACTGCATGGGCTCAGGAACGCTTCCATAAATCATTTTCTTATGTAATGAGTTTAATATTGGTAGGGTGTCTACTGTGAGGGAGCGCACTAATATGCACTCCCTCACGGGGGGGTGTATATTTCTGAACCAGCTGGAAACCGCTAGTCATCACATGATGTTGATGTTGTCATTGTTCTTCTTCCTTTTTGTAAGGCAGGTTCGAGGATTTTGAAATCCCTTCCCTGTTGGCGTTTTCCCAGCAGTTTCCCCACAGTTCGTCCAACATTCATCTCATTCAGGAGATGACTGATGATACGTCCTGGCTGTGACAGATTAGGAGGATGTGACCTCGCTTACCCCTGTTGTACCAGACCAGAAAACTTCTAGCATCAGCAGCAGCAAAGTCAGCATAACGCTCTGATGATCCATCACACCTCGAGGAGTTCATCACCTCCTCACAGACACCATCTACAGTCTACAGCCACCATTACATCATCACGGCTTTTCAGGAACAGGAAGAATACACCACACTGTGGTTTTGTTTTAAAAATAAATAAACACAAATTGATCCTTTTAAATATCAGGTAAGACAGAGTTCCTGCTACAGGGAGTACACTTCATACACAAAGCTCAGTGACTAGAGCCACGGGTGTTTACTGTTCAGATGAGACTGCGTGAATCACAGCTTCAGAGACAGACTGCCGAACAGAAACCAGTACTGATGAAGGCCGAGAAGAGGAGGAAGAAGAAATGCTTGGGTTTAGAAAACGCAAGGATCAGATATTAGAGCAGTAAAAATCGGTACTTTGGTCTAATGAGTTTGAATTTGAGATTCTGACTGCTGTGTCTTTGTGATTATACCATAAAGGGGATAGAATAGTATCTATATGAGTGGCTCCCATCATGAAGCATAGATATGGAGGTGTAACGTTGTGGAGATGTGATGGTGTGACAGTATGGAGGTATGACGGTGTGATGAGGTGGAGGTGTGATGGTATGGAGGTGTAACGGTGTGATGTGATGGTGATAATATAGAGGTGTGGTGGTGTGGAGATCTGATGGTGTGACAGTATGGAGGTATGACGGTGTGGAGGATTGATGAGGTGGAGGTGTGATGGTATGAAGGTGTGACGGTGTGGAGGGGTGGAGATTGTGGGATAGTATAGAGGTATGACGATGTAAAGCTGCGGAGGTGTGGCGGTGTGATCGTATGGAGGTGTAACGGTGTGATGTGATGGTGATAGTATAGAGGTGTGATGGTGTGGAGATCTGATGGTGTCATAGTATGGAAGTGTGATGACGTGGAGGTGTGACGGTGTGGAGATGTTATGGTGTGATAGTATGGAGGTATGACGGTGTAAAGGTGTGGAGGTGTGATGGTATGGAGGTGTGATGGTGTGATAATATGGAGGTGTGACGGTTTGGAGAAGTGATGGTGTGATGGTATGGAGGTATGACAGTGTAAAAGTGTGAAGGTGTGGAGGAGTGATGGTATTGAGATGTGACGATGTGATGTGATGGTGTGATAATATGGAGGTGTGACGGTTTGGAGAAGTGATGGTGTGATAGTATGGAGGTATGAAGGTGTGGAGATGTAATGGTGTCATAGTATGGAGGTGTGATGGTATGGAGGTGTGACGGTGTGGAGATGTGATGGTGTGATAGTATGGAGGTATGACGATGTAAAAGTGTGAAGGTGTGATGGTATTGAGATGTGAAGGTGTGGAGGTGTGATAATGAATCCGACACAGGACACAGGCCTTCTTGCTGTGAGGCGTACATGCTAACTACTCCGCCACCATGCACATATACATATATATT
>JBCNYH010000002.1:33961965-33982650 GCA_039654325.1 Tandanus tandanus
CCTAGAGCCACTCTGTTGGAATTGTGACTCTAGTTTCTGTGCATAGCGCTGTTTCGCCTCCTTCACCACTCTGCGCACGCTGTAGGATGCAGTCTTGTACTCGTCCATGTTTCCGCTGGCGAGCCCCGTGTTATACGCAGCGGAGCGGGATCTCAGAGCATCGCGGACGGATTTATCCACCCACGGCTTCTGGTTCGGAAACGTTCTGATGGTGGTCTTCTGAACCGTTTCGTCCACCAGTTTTCCTACGAATCCCACAACCGCTTCCGTAAACATGTTGATATACAGGAGTCAACAAATGGTTTCAGAAAGCCGATTCCGTTTTATTTTCAAGAGATACCACTGTATTTCATCTTTGTTTAATATACATGGGAACTAAATGATACCTTTAAAGCTTATTGGTCGATTTCACAATAGCAGAGGTAGTTTCAGGAGAAGTTATTTTTACCTTCAGTAACTTCTCGTAGTGGCTCAGACTCGTCAGAGTGTCCTCGTACTCTAACTGTAAGGTTTGAAGATACCACGCATTTTCATCGGCCTCCTAAAACACACAAGGGAAAAAAGAGGTTCCAACTTCAGTGTTAGAGTCTGCATATTCACCCACTCTCACTCACTCATTTGCTTAATGCTTTGTAGCTTATGATTGTTAGCATTTCATGATTCAGTTCAGCTCTCGATATCGGACAGACACACACACACACACACACACACACACACACACACACACACACAGGTCACAATATTTATTCATTTGCAGAAACACATTACCCTTTATTAGGCTCATGGGGAGGCTGGAGCCTATCTCAGCCGACTCTGGGTGAAGGCAGGGTACACCCTGAACAGCTCATCAATCCATCACAGGGCCACCACACAGATACACACACAACGATTCACACTCACACACACACCTAGGGATAATTAACAGCCAATTGGGGCAGCCGTGGCCCAATGGTTAGAAAAGCGGCTTTGGGACCGAAAGGTCGCTGGTTCGATTCCCGAACCAGCAGGAAAAATGTGTGGTGGTGGGGGAGTGAGCTCCACCTTCATGGCTGAAGTGCCCTTAAGCAAGGCACCTAAACCCCAACTGCTCTCCGAGCACCCTAATGTGTGGCAGCCCACTGCTCCGTGTGTGTGTGTGTGTGTGTGTGTGTGTGTGTGTGTGTGTGTGTGTGCTCACCTTGGATGGGTTAAATGCAGAAGCAATAATTTCCCTTGCAGGATTAATACAGTATATCAAAATTAGCCTAATGTGCATGTCTTTGAACTGTGGGAGGAAACCAGAGTACCCAGAGGAAACCCACACAAATACAGGGAGAACAAGCTCCACACAGAAAGGCTTCAGGTCAGAATAGCAGTATTTTTATGATAAACTTTACATTCAGTAAGTTGTCTGTGTGAGTCGTCTTCATCTCATGGGTTTGTGCCACTTGTTTACATTCCTAAAAACACACACACACCTTTAATCAGTAAAAAAAAATCTAGTCATTTATAAATTAAATGAAACAAATCATCATGCAGCATGATCATGAAAGGTCCTCATATTATGACAGGAACGTCTGAACGCCATGCTTTTCCACCTACTTTCTCGCGCTCCTCCCTATCACTCTGATTCCTAAATAGAAGCTTCTCCATGTCCCTCACGGTCTCTCGCAGCATCTCCACCTTTTTTATCAGGACAGATCTCTCATCCTCCAGCTGAGCGATGGTCTTCAAATCCTTGTGATGTTTCGCCTCTGCTTCAGCTCGCAAAATCTGATAATACAGTTACAATTTTTTGCTTTTATTTAGAGACTCGGACATTTTTTAAATCTGATGAATTACTCAGGAGAACATCTAAAAATGTATCTACGGAAAAGGACAGACAAACACACACAAAAACATTTTCCAAAATTTTAATGGACAGGATAAAATGAGGGCGTGTACAGTAAAACTGCAGAGTTGTAGTGGTTAGTACATCCACCTTACAGCAAGAAGATCATGGGTTCGAGTTGCAAGCTTGGCGAGTTTGCATGTTCTATGTGGGTTTCCTCACACATGGACATTAGGCTACTTAGCTGTTCCAAATTGCCCCTAGATGTGAGTGTGAGGGTGTACGGCTGTGTGTATTGCCGTGCGATGGACCCAGAATCGGCTGAGACAAGACTTCCCGTCACCCAGTAGGATTAATTGGTTCAGAAAATGAATGAATAAATGAATGAAAATGCAATGCAACACACACACACATGCGCACACACACACACATATGCGCGCACACACACACACACACACACACACACACACACACACACACACACACACACGGTAACGCCTCAAACTTGTGAGCTTAATGTTCACACTTGCAATGCATCACTTCAGTTTCTGTTTAATGCATTACTTTCCTGCTTACTTTCATAAGCGTCTCACACACGTCCCGAGACTTCACTAAGATCGTCCACGCGTCCTGCACTTGTCCTCGCATTTCCTCCAACTGCAAAGTGAGTTCCGACTTCTCGTCCTCCAGCTGAGCGATGATCTCCAAATCCTGCTGATATTTCACCTCTGCTTCTGCTTGCAAGTCCTGAAAGGACAACAACTACTGCTTATTGGTTTTATTTACTTCTATACAGGTTTACACACACACACACACACACACACACACACACACACACACACACACACACACACATTCTGGTTTCTGTAACTTCCAGGGACAATACAAAGACTTACATTCATTTCCTAGAGACATACCCTAACCCTAACCACTACTTGCCTAAATCCTTACCCTAATCCTCATCCTTACCCTAATCTAACTCTAACCCTAACCCTTACCCTAACTTGACCATAACCCTAAAATTTGTTTTCAACTTTATATTTTACGATTTTTGTTATGGAGACTTGCAGGTTTTTTTGTCCCCATAATATGACTGCCTAAAGAGTGAGGTCCCCAGAATACCTGGACTGGACCACACACACACACACACACACACACACACACACACACACACACACACACACACACACAGTAGAGGGCAGTGGCACCACCAAGGGAAAATTTGCTAAACCCCGCAGCCCCACCCAGGATCGCACATAATACCATATACCTCCCCAAACACACTAATGCTATGTTAATGCATGGGCAGATTATGAAAAGTCCACAGCGAGCACATTCCCTCTCTCTGCAGTCCATGCATGTCTACAGTATATAATATGAACACAAACTTTTTTGCCGAACCACTTAACCCTACTAGGTTCACAGGGAGGTTGAAACCATTCTCAGCCAACACTGGGAAAAGGCGGGGTACACCCTAAACAGCTTGCCAGACCATCGCAGGGCCAACACACACTGAACCATTCACACTCACACTCAGGGGCAATTTGGAAGAGTCAATTAGCCTAATGTGCATGTCTTTGGACTGCGCGAGGAAACGAGAGTACTAGGAGTAACCCAACACAAGCACGGGGAGAACATGTAAACTCCACACAGAAATGTCTTCGCCAAGCCCAGGACTCAAACCCAGGACCTTTTTCTGTGAGGCGGATGCTAACCACAACACCACCGTGCCACCCATAATATTAACTGTAAAAAAAGAAAACAAAGTATATCAGTAAAATCTTCTGGAGATGCCCTTGTGGTCCAGGTGAAGAAACTTCATCTTTAGTTAGTCACTCACACTCCTAATACACACACACACACACACACACACACACACACACACACACACACACACACATAAAGCACCACAGCAGTAGTTGTTTTGAGAAGTAACTTTACCTTTAGTAAGACCTCTTTATGAACCAGAGTCGCTTTCATCTCATCGTTCTCCACCTTGAGGACACGATTAGCTTCCTGTTTTTGCTCACACTCCTAAAACATACACACACACACACACACACACACACACACACACACACACACACACACACACACACACACTTTGTTAAATGAAACACGTCATCATGCAGCAAAAACATGAAAAGTTCTCATATTATTATAAAAGTAAAGGCTTAAGGTGAGCCATTTTAAGCTTACACTCTTCAGCTCCGCACACTGGTGCTGATTATCACATAGAAGGTTCTCCATGTCCTGCACTGTTTTTCGCAGCACCTCCACCTGGTCTATCAGGTCAAATGTCTCACCCGTCAGATGATTAATGACTTCCAATTTCTGTTGATGTTTCTTCTCTGCTTCAGCTTGAAAGTCCTGAAAGTACAACAATTAAAACTGATTGGTTTAATTTACTTCTATACAAAGTTAAAGACTGTAAACAACCGACTCATTACACATTTAAATGAAATAGGAGATCAGAAAAAAAAACAGTGACTTTCTCTCAAGTACGAAAACTTGCTACAGTACACTTCCTCATGATATAATTTGTGCTTTGAAGTAAGTAATTTTATCATTTGTTTGTAGGAATGTGAGGAACAGTGAAAGTGTAATGTTCCTGCATATAACCACAAATAGCAAAGCTATTTCAATTTATTTAAAATGAACTGTTTTGAATTAGTTTTGGTAATCAATCCCCTCAAGCATATTGGCACCTAAATGTGGTGGAGGGGTTTGAGTATCCCTATGATCCTGGGAGCTGTTGTTAGGGGCTGATGTTGTCAGGGGTATTAGCCCCTAGTACGGTCTCCCAAGCAAACTGGTCTCAGGGGAGGGGTCAGACAAAGAGCGATTCAAAGACCTTGATGGAGTGGTGTCAAGGACAACCTTGACAGGAAAAAGGGAAACCGGTGCACACCTCTGGAGCCAGGCCTGGGGGGAAACTTGTCAGCGAGCACCTGGTGGCCAAGCAGTTCAAGTTACCCAGCCTTCTTGGAGTATCTATGTGATGTTCTGGAAGTGGTGCCACCTAGGTACTCATTGTTTTACTTGGAGACTTTAATTACCCTGAGGACAAAGACACTGAACTGAAAGGGAGCAACCGGGAGGAACGGCCACTCCGATCTAAACTGGTACTTGGTACCAGGCCACCTTAGGCTAAAGGATGATGTTCAACTTTGTAGTCATATCATCAGACCTGTGGCCATATGTCTTGGACCTTTGGGTAAAGAGAGGGGCAGAGCTGTCATTTGATCATCATATGGTGGTGAGTTGGATCTAGTAGTGAGGAAGACAGCCAGACATGTAGTGAGGGTGAATTGGGAACCTCTGGCAGAGGTTGGGGACATGGAATTTGAATGCTCCATGTTCAGGAGCCTACAGTGTGGATTCAGTTTTCAGGAGCTGTGACCAGAAGGTCATCTGTGCCTGTTGCAGAGGCAACCTAAGAACCCACTGGTGGACAACATTGGTGAAGGAAGCAATCAAGCTGAAGATGGAAGACTTGGTTGGATGGATGGCTTGTTTGTCCTGAGGTCTCCTGAGGAAGTTGACACACATTAGGCCTGAGGAAGTTGACACACATTGAACTGTCAAAAAAGAGACCAAGCACATGTGACTTGAATGAGCGCTCAAAGTGAAAGTGAGAGCGAGCAAATTGAGACATTATGTTTTACTCACCACACTGTTATTCTTCACTCATCAATTTTTGTGTTTTTATGTTTTCCATTCCTATTTCCACAGCCCTTTCTATTTTATTTGCACTCTCATATTAAAAATCATAAACCACACACCTTGTTGCTGCATCACTCGGGAGCCCACTATCTTTATCAAAATTCAACACTTGCATCTAACCTAACCCATTCACTGAGGTCATACAAGCCAGTGTGCTCTTAGTGCCTGTCCCAAAGATGCACCAGGATGGGCTTTTGGTGTAAAACTATGCCAAATCAAACATCCGGATTGAAGACAGAATGTTCATAACAGATCAGCCAAGGCCCAAGATAACAGTGACTGCCACAGTACTGTTGGAAAGCAGGGTAGCAGCAGAAATTAGGCCACTGTTGGGCCAAGGAGAAGGAGAAAAGGAAAAAGACAAATTTAGAGACAGAGAAAGAGGAGAAAGGTTAAG
Source organism: Tandanus tandanus (assembly GCA_039654325.1). NCBI lineage: Eukaryota > Metazoa > Chordata > Actinopteri > Siluriformes > Plotosidae > Tandanus > Tandanus tandanus. The sequence goes on from JBCNYH010000002.1 coordinate 33,967,899, forward strand.
CATGTTTAGGTCAGAGTAGAAACTTTAAATGTTAGCATGATAATTGGTAAAGGGAGAAACCTGGCTGATATGATGGAGTACAGAAAGGAAAACATATTTAGTGCAGAAGAGAGCAGGTGGAAAGGGAGTAAGACCAGGAACTCTGGCGCTGAATTCAAGTTGGTCTGTCATGGTGTGGATGGGAAGAGAAGTGGTGAAGGTGTAATCCTGAAGGAAGAGCTCATCAGGAGTGTCATTCATTCTGGGTGAAAGCGGGGTACACCATGAAGAGCTCGCCAGACCATTGCATGGCAACACACACAACCATTCACACTCACACCTAGTAGTGATTTGGAACAGCCAATCAGCCTACTGCGCATGTTTTTTGGATTGTGGGAGGTTATCAGAAGTGTGTTGGAAGCAAAGAGACTTTGACAGAGTGATGACAGTCAAGCTAGAAATTAAAGGAGTGATTGTAAATGTCATCAGTGTATGTGCCCCAGAAGTAGAGTGTGAGAGGGTATAGAATAACTTCTTTAGGGAGCTAGATGAAATGGTTGAGTGTTCCCAAGGATAAAGGAGTGATGAATGGAGCAGACCTCAGTGGGCTTGTTGGTGAGGGGACAAATGAGGAATGATGAGGAAGTGATGGGCATTTACTATGTGAAGGAGAGAAACACTGAAGGGCAGATGGTGATAGATTTTGTGAAAAGAGTAGAAATGGCAATCGTGAATATATATTTTAAAAGAGGGAGGAACACAAAGTACATACAAAAGTGGAGGAAAGTGCTCACAGGTGGACTATAAAGTGCTGACGTCTACATCACGCCCCTGTCCCAATATACTGTATTTACAGAGCAAAAGAGCTTATTTTATATTAACTCTTTCTTTGTATTGTATACAAGGAGAAGCTTGATGCAAGTGCTTCCTTTTCTTCTTTCGGTCAAAAGTCTCCCAACAAACTTAATAAAGGATAAATTTGCTGCAGAAAACAAAATGACATATACTGGGATAGGCAGCCGGTTGAAGTAAATTGTTCTTCCACCAGCCAACAGGAACATGACACTTCTGGTGACTTCTGATCAGATATCTGATATTGTGTCCATGGTATGTACAATCCATAAATAATCATCAAAATAATAATTTATTGTGGCTCCAAAATACATCATATTATACACTCGATCAGCCCTTTTGAAATTAGAGGTGTATCTCACATACCTTGATTTTGATGTCATAATCTCTGTGTACCCCTGAAAGAAGTTCCTCCAGCTCCTTCACTTTGTCTTCCAACTGAGTGTTCATTGCCATAAGATTCTGAATCTGCACCTCAGTCACAGTCTCCTGAAATCAGGGATACGTTGCTGATTTATTCAAAAGAGCCATCATAAAAGCCAACCAATACAGTACCAGGTCCGATCCAGAGAGCATGTACTTACTCATCAGATGTACAGATGACAATTATTACATCATTTTTAATAAACAGTTTGCCTGCCTTCTTATTTTAATTAGCATTTTGCCTCTGATATTCTATTTGCCTGATTAATAAAACTTTGCCTGATTTTTACCACGATTTTGGGTTGTGTTTTTTGGACTGTCTGCTTGCACGGTAATCATGAAATGCTTCGAGAGGATCCTCCTTAACCACATCAAGGACGTTATCTCTGCTGGTCTGGACTGGCTACAGTTCGCCTACAGGGAGAACCGCTCTATGGAGGATGTTGTCTCGCTAGCACTCCACACAGCCATGGAGCAACCTAACACTTATGTTAGGATGCTATTCGTGGACTTCAGCTCAGTTTTCAACACTGTTCTCACGGACAAGCTGGTATTGAAGCTCAACAACCTGGGACTGTCACCTTCACTGTGTTCCTGGATCAGAGACGTTCTCACCAACCGACCCCAGGTGGTAAGTATAGTGAACTTTACATCTTCCACCTTGATCCGGAACACTGTAAAACCGCAGGGCTGTGTGCTCAGCCCAGCCCTCTTCAGACTTTTCACTCACTATCCACTCCACAAACACACTCGTGAGGTTTGCGGACGACACCACCGTGGTGGGTCTCATATCGGATAATGATGAGACCCACTACAGAGAGATCCAGCACCTGATAAACCGGTGTTCAACCAACAATCTCATTCTGAACACCAGCAAGACCAAGGTCATAGTGAACTACAGGAGGACCAGGAAGTCAGAGCACGTTCCTAATTGCATTCATGGGAAGGCGATGGAGCATGTGGACAGTATTAAGTTCCTGGGCGTCCACATTTCATCTGACCTGTCCTGGTCTGTCAACACCTCACACCTGGTGAAGAAGGCCCAACAACAGCTTTTCTTCATCAGAAAGTTAAAATGCTCTGGACTCTCCTCTCAGCTGCTCAAGAACTTACAACACTACAATAGAAAGTATACTCTGTCTCAGTGCAACGGTGTGGTATGGCAGCTGCACTGCAAAGGACAGAAAGGACTTGGCCCAGGTGGTGAGAACTGCTTAGGAGATTGTGGGCTGCTGTCTACCAGATCTGGATACAATATATGTTGCCTGGGTCCAGAAAAAGGCCAGCCACATTGCGGTGGATCTCACCCACCCGGGAAATGGACTGTTTGTACCTCTTCCTTCAGGAAAGCAATACAGAAACATTAAGACCACCACAACCAAACTCAAAAACAGCTTCTTCCCCAGAGCTCTCCCTCACAGTTACACTCACACATGCAACCTTCCACAGCCACATACTCACTCGTTCACACACACACACACACACACACACACACACACACACACACACACACACACTAGAGTTCAATTTCATATTTCTATTTTAAAGTTTGGGAATACAATTGACTTGTGTTTATATTCTGCTCTTGACGGTGTTAATTGCAGTTTATTGCCTTGATTGTACCATTTTAAAGCTGAGAGTCTCATACTAAATTTCATTATGTGTGAACATAATGACAAAGACTCTTGAACCTTGAATTTTGCTCTTCATTAAAGCCTTTTAAGTTTGCATTTGCATTAATCTCTGCCTTGAAGCAACATGAGAGAACACTTTATTGTACTTAATTCTACATGGATGTTGCAGATCCTATGGCATATATGCAAGCACTCACCTTACAAGAGTACACCATTCACCACTGCACCCCTTCCTCAAGCATCCAGAGCCAGAGCTGCCAATCATTATTGAAATAGATGCTTCAGACACAGGGGTCAGGGCCATTTTATCTCAAAGACAAAAAGAAAAACCCAAGAAGCATGCAGCCACTTTCTTCTTCCATAAGCTCTTATCTGCCAAAAAAGCCTATGATGTGGGTAATATGAGCTGCTGGCCATTAAGCTCGCCTTGAAGGAGTGGTGGCATTGTCTTCACAAACTACAAAGACTTAGTGTACACACACAAGGCCAAGCGAATGAACCCCAGACAAGCTTCATGGATGTTTTGCTTTACAGTGTCCTATCATCCAGGGTCCTGCAACATTATAGCACATGCCATATCAAGCCAGTTCTCCTCACCTGATGAGCCAGAACCCATTCTACCAGCCATCTGCCTCATAAACACTTTGAAATGGGGGATTTATGAGGAGATTAGGAACACCCAACCAAACTATGTACTTGCTGAGTGTCCTCCTGACCACACCTTTGCCATGAAGACTACCACACTGATTCAAGTTCTGCCCATCCTGGCATCTCTAGCTCTTGTGACCTGCCCATGCACAAATACTGGTGATAATCGATGGAGGATGTGGCTCGCTGTGTACACTTCCAAAATGCCCTGTAATCTCCCCAAAGAGAAGCTTGTCATTCTTCCTGTGTACTGTGATGCATTGTCCTCTGGCTTGAAGTTTTATGTACTGACCTTGCACATGATTGATATTCATTATACATACATGATCATTAACTTATTAACAGATAAATCTGATCAAAAAGCCACTAGAGTAACAACTAAAGTGTTAAAGTCAAAGCAGAATAAAATTACCATAGTGACCTGATTCCCCTGAGCATTCTCTGTGGGTTGGGTCAGAGTCAATTCCTCAGGATTCTCTGTTTCTTCCTCTCTCTTAAACAGTTTAGAAAAAAAGTAAAATCCAATGACTAAAGCTCCTGTTGTCAACAGCATGGGGCGCACTGGAATATGCAGTAAACTCACTCCAAAGGGATCCATAATTTTTATCTCTTTAATAAACAAAGCAGCATCAATAACAGAGCTAGCACAAATCTCAGTAATATTCTGTGGCCTCCGCATTGTATTTAAAAACAGAGATTGTGTGATGTCACAGAGGTGAATTATAGTCTATGCTCCATTGATGCAGTATTCAGTGTGACATCATCACAGTGTGTGTGAGTCATGTGACACACTAGGAGGAAATCAGGACAAAAAACAGAGTAACATGGAGTCTGACCCCGAGTAGAGCAATCTGGAACATCCCACAATAACACTCTAAATCAATCTCCATATTGAAAGGTGAATATAAAAGAATCAAATCCAAGGTCACAAGTGTGTAAAGTTAATGTTAATAACACTCCCCACAGAAAAATAAAAACAATAATAATGACTGCACCAGAACACAATATTAATAGAGACATATTGGCCCAGACCAGCGAGAGAGCGTGTTTAGGGTAGTTTAAACAGAAAGGCACCATGAGTTATCACAATGTTAGTAGGCTGTGTTACCCTCTCTTTGTCAAATTTGGTATACTACACTGTCTGTTGATACAGTGTGGCTCTCTGCGTTGTCTCTTTACATTTCTCTTGGCAAGGGTTATCATGTGTTCTGTCGTTAGATGTACACCCTGGCGGAGAGCAATGGTTTTCGCTAGCCCAGTGAGAACCTCTAAAGTCTCTCTGGCAAATCTCTCCTCCTTTTCATCTTTCTTTTGTCATGCTGCTCCATGCTGATCTCTTAGGCTCTATGCATACTTTCACACAATCCTTTTATTAATATATCCTATGAAGTTTTTCCAAAACCTACCAAAATTCCTCTCTGCATGGAACTTTTGTTAAGAGTAGACTTATGAACAGTCAAATATGTAGAGGTCTATACAATCAGGTTTTGAGCTCACCCTGTGGTTGTGTTTTGAGCAGGCTCTTTTCTCTAGGCATTTGAGAAATGCATTTTTTATATCCAAATTGTGTAAACTCATGAATGCACATATTTTAGTGTAAATTGAACAGTACATAAAAACGAACAAGTGTACAAGCTTTCAAGTGATGGAAAACATAGACCGATTTTCTCTATCCTTGTAAGAGTTATTGTTTACTAAAATTAAAATCTCAGCAGGGGCTTGCTTAGGATCCAAGGATCCACACTTTTGCAGTACTTAGATTAACACTAATACTTGAGTTATATCAAAGTTTAGGAATTGGTCAATAGGGAATTGCTCAAGGCTTTATAAAACGTGGTCTCGGTATCCTCTCAGGTCAGCTTGGTCAGGAGGTTATAACATTCCTTTAGGGGCCATCTTGTGGCTTGAGACATCCATGGAGTGGTCTGGCACCCCTATAATGTGGGTTTTGTTTGAAGAACTGTCCAACTACTTAGACTGAATGGATTTATTTTTATTTATTTATTTATCTCCACCTGGTTTATCAGGTCGGAGCTCTAATCCTCCAGCTCATCACAGGTCTCCAAAATCTTCTAATATTTTTCTTGTTTTGGTCCAGGAGTCCTGAAATAACAAATTACAAGTAAAACTTATTGGTTTTATTTACTTCTTGTTTGTTTATTGTTTTGTAACAGCAATGTACCAGCGCATTATCACCACTATTTGGTCTGGAGTTCTCTGCATTGGCTTACAGACTAATTCATGGTTTATAAATTAGAATATTCTCATTATACTCATATTCTTTTTTCCAGTCCTGTTACTTTCAAAAATATTAGTAGATACCTGATGACTATCATCTTCTTGCCAGAATTAAACAAAACTCTCCTCATATATATTTTCTATTTGTCTTTTTAGGTTTGTTCTACCCTTTTCATATTTAAACTTCATTAGCACATGTTTAACAGTTTCATTTTTACCAGAAACTTCACATCTTCCATTTTTGTGTTTTTCCATAATGAATAAAGTTCTGTTCAGTCCAGTGTGTCCGATAATAGCTTCTTCCCTTCTGTTTCTTATTCCTTGCCTTGACTTGACTTAGGTTACTGATTTTGCTTTTATTTGCTTCAATACAGATTTAGACACTTTAAACAACTGACTCATTGTGGGATGGTCCATGTAATGGGTTAAGTGCTAAGTGTCTTAGTCTCTGTTTCTTTGTCACGATTTAATTCTATCACCCTCCCCTCTGCAATGTCTTCTCCACTAATTGACATGCACATTGTGTGATAGGGGTGCTACTAGCCTGGGTCATCCCACAGAACTTTACACACTGCTTCTTGTGTGGGGTGTCCCATGTAATTGGGTATGTCACTTAGTGATACTCTTGGCCAGACTCCATGTCAATCTGCCTCTTCCACTGATCCATTTTGATCCATTTATCTGAGGTTGGGTCATGGAAGCAACAGGTTTAGGTGGGCAACCCAGGCATCCCTCTCCCCAGCTCCTCCTGGGGGATCCCAAGGTGTTCAAAGGCCAGATGATATATATAGTCCCTCCAGTCGCTTGCTCTCTCATATTAAAGATTGCTAACCATGCAGTTTGTTGCTGCACCACTCAGGAGTCCCCACATTTCTTTATTAAAATATTCTGCATTTGTATCCAAACTCTCCTTGTATACATGATCAGGTACAACGACAGTTTAGATGAAAAATTAGATTTGGAAAATAAGCTGTGTGCTTTAAATATAGTGACAGGCAGCTGGTCTAACCAGCCAACTCCCGAAACCTGAGACTTCTGGTGACTTCTAATCTGAGGTCTGATATTCTGTCCATGGTATGTACAATCAATGATTACTTATCAAAATAATTAGTCATTACAGCTCTAAAATACATTATATTGTATAAATGTTCATTTGATCAGAGGTTAAATCAGAGGTTTAACTCATGTACCTTGACTTTGATGTCTCTGTATTTCTCAGAAAGCTATTTCTACAGCTTCTTCAGTCTAGTCTGCCCTTCAGCTCACTTTCCGCTTCCACAGGATGCTGGGTCTGCTCCTTAGGCTCAGTCACAGTCTTCTGAAACCATGGATAGCTTCGTTAGGAAAAGTTGCTGATTTAGCTAAAGCACCATCACCGTAACCTCCAATACAATACCAACCCAAATAGTCTGTTCTTACTCATCAGATGAACAGCTGAGAACTATTACATTTTCAAAACAGTACCACCCAGAGTTCATTATAAATTCAATTCTATTCAGTTTCATTTGTACAGAGCTTTTAACAACAATTTATTATGATTATATAATATTTTCCCATGATACCAGTGTTTGAGTTAATTATATATGAAATGTTGTGCAGTTTAAAGCTCTATAGTTTAAATAAATCTTGTGGAACATGAGATGAGTCACCTAGCCACTGGTCTCCTGACAAAAACATCACTTCACTGCTTATACATTTCACTTAATTAACTCAATCACTCATCTGCCAAACTGCATAATCCTGCTAGGTGTGTGGGATCTCAGCCAACACTGGGCGAAGGCAGACTACACCCTGAAAGACTCAGCAGGCCATCGCACAGCCAACACACAACCATTCACACTCACACCTACGGGCAATTTGGAACAGCCAGTTAGCTTGATGTGCATGTCTTTGGACTGTGGGAGGAAACTGAAGGAGTACCAGAAGAAACCCATGCAAGCACAGGGAAAATTGTAAACTCCACACAGAAACACCCCCCACCAAGCCTGGGATTCGAACCCAGAACCTTCTTGCTGTAAGGCAGACATGCTAACACCACTATGCCACCATGCTTCCCTTTTAACAACAATATTTCAAAATCTGTTTTTGTCCCATGTAATCGGATAAATGACTTGCAATGCTATTACAGGAGCTGTACTCTATGTCTCTCTGACACAATTATCATGTCACAGAGAGGAACGGTAGCCCTTAGTGACATTGCTACCTACTATTTGACCTACACACTTTGTAATACTGCCACCCTGGGACATTCTACTTGCAGAGCTTTATGCGCTGCGGGTGAAATGTCCCAGGGTGGTAGTATTACAAAGTGTTTAATGATTATGCAGCGCATCATCGAGCGTGAGGGTGTATTCCGCGCGCTATCTTCATTCATTCATTTTCTGAACCGCTTAATCCTAACTGGGGTCGCGGGGAGGCAGGTGCCCATCTCAGCTGACTCTGGGCAAGGGCTGAGTACACCCTGGACAGCTCGTCAGGCCATCACAGGGCCCAGTGGTCATCTTGACCATTTAATTTACAGAGTGGTATAAACAGCAGGAATAAAAGAAATCATACTTTATTTTTCACTCAACGCACCTGATCACAAAGCCCCTGGAGCAGCAACAAACCCTTTAATAATGTCAGCAAATCAAAAATTTAAACCAAAATAATAAGCCATGAAAAAAAGCTGTTAGTCTTTATTTAGCTACAAGAATATAGCTGTCAAACTGTTGATAATTTTAGAGACCTGATCGGGGAGGACTCTCCTGCATATTTTAGCGTTTCCTGCTCTGAAAACACCTGATTATTGACAAATAAACAAATCTCCCGAGTTGAAGTGGGTTTATTGGAGCAGGGAAAACACTACAGTTTTCAGGATAAAGGTTTCTCCAGGACCAGGGTTGGGACCTTCTGTTTACAAACTCACTACAGTGGGTCATTACCGTAAGAAGTGTATGCTGTGAACGTTCACCTGCAGTTCTGCTGTTAAAGACTGTAAATGTACATTAAATGGTTAAAGTTCAAAGTGGAACAAACTTACTGTGGTGGCCCAACTCTCCTGAGTCCATTTTTCATTTAATGTCTTGGGATGCTTGTTTTTTTTGTCTCTCTCAAACATTACAGAATAAATGAAATATCCGCCGGCTGCAGTTCCCGTCACAGCCAAAATAGGACCCATGGGAATTTTCTTTAAACACTGCTGAATGGAATTCATAGTTTTCTCTCTGTTTAACAATGTAATGTCAATAAGTACAACTACTGCAAAGCTCAGTAATAATATTCTGAGAGCTCCACGTTGTATTTAAAAACCGAGAAAATGTGTGATGACAGAGAGGCGAATTATAGTCTATGTTCAAGTGATGCAGTTGTCTGTGTGACATCACTGAGTGTGTCGAGTATGTGGCATACAGGCAGGACATCATAACAGAGATTGGCGGTATTTTTTTTTGTAAACCATGAAATAGTCTGCAAGCCAAAACAGAGAACTCCAGACCAAAGAGTGGCGATAATGTGCTAATACATTCCGCAACCACCGTTTAAAAAAACAATAAACAACAAAATCACAACAGAGAGAGAGGGACAGAGAGACAGAAAATGAGAGAGTGATGGTTAGAGGATGTGAACAGAGTGAACCAGGAAGTGTGAAGGATTAGTAAGGATGAAGTCAGAGTACCAGTGAACGCATGGAGAAGTTTAGGTACCACAGGAGAGCACCATTATTTGCTTTGAGAACGCTGATGGAGAAGTACAGGGAAGCTCAATTGCACTGCATATTTGTGGACTTGGAGACAGCATATTAACAGAGTACCAAAACAGGAGTTGTGGTACTGTATGAGGAAGTCAGAAGTGGCAGAGACGTATGTGAGGGTGGTACAGGATATGTATGAGGACGTTTTGACGGCAGAGATGGTGTGAAGTAGGAATAACGGTCTAGTTCAAGGTGGAAGTGGGATTGCAAAGATCGGCTTTGAGGCCATTCTTGTTTGCAGTGGTCATGGACAGGTTGACCAAGCAGGCCAGACAAAAGTCTCCTTAGACTATGATGTTTGCCAATGACTTTGTAATCTGGACTGAGAGCAAGGAACAGCTGGGCATGAGTTTGGGAGAGTTGGAGGTACACACTGGAGATAACAGCAATAAACTTTAGCAGGAGTGAGACAGTATATGTGTGTAAAGGAGTGAGAGGGTGATGGAAATGTGAAGTTGTAAGGAGCAGAGGTGATGAAGGTAGACTTTAAATACTTGGGGTGAAGTGCTAATGCTCTCTTAGCAAAGTAACCTTCCCTTTTTCCAAGTACCTGTCTCCACCTAGTGGCAGGGATAATCACACTTACCATAACCCAATAAATCTCCATGTCATCTTCACCTCATGAAATGTTGTTTTTATTTTTTAATCAGATTTTATTTAATTTTCAGAATTAACAAAATGTACATAAACAATACATAGTGTTAGGGTTTTTATTTTGGGTCTCAGACTGCAAAGGTGCATGCTGGGAGTATGAACATTTGAGAATTGATGGTGTGTAAAGATGTAATTAGGGTTTACTGTTACCCCATCCCCCAACACACAAATACACAGGACTGCGTTTATGAAAATTAGGCAGCGTCCATATACTCAGCGTGTACTAATCAGGATGTAAAAAGATGTATGCATGCAGCTTCCAATAAAAGAAATCCAGAGTTTTTCAGTTCTAAAATATATCGATGATTTAGGCATCTCTGTACAAAGAACCCATCCGCTTTATTTTGAATGGCTGTCCGGTGTCCACACATCGCTGAATTGATGTGGACTGGATGTTATGTAAAGCCGAATTGCGTGATGACGGTTAACAAGGATGCTAAAGCCTATCTATGCACTCACTTTTACTTATTTCCCAAACTATTTAATCCTACTAGGGTTGCAGGGTGGGTAGAGCCTATCCTAGCCGACACTGGGAGAAGGCGGGGTGCACCCTGAACAGCTCACCAGAGCACTGAAGGGCAACACGCACATAACCATTCGCAGTCTCACTTAGAGGAACTTTCGAACGGCCAATCAGCCTAATGTGTGAGTTTTTGTGCATGTCTCTGGACTGTGGGAAGAAACCAGAGTACCCAGAGGAAACCCATGCAAGCACAGAGAGAACATACAAACTCCACACAAAAACCACACTCGCACCCAGGACCTTCTTGCTGCGAGTTGGGCGACCACTCCACCATGCTGCCACTGTCTATGGAAGACGTCGGCATGATGTCACGAATCACGTCAAGAGTGGAAATAAACCGACGCCATATTGTTTAGGGTGCAAATAAAAGGTCCAGTCATTTCAGCCAGCTTTGAGATTTTGCAGTCGTATATCTCAACCAAGAATCCGAGATGTCCTACGAGTACATTGGCAGTTTACCAGAGCCATAAAGTCCAAACCGTTAAGTCGCTCTGACGTCACAGTTACGTGGCAACCAGGCCGTCATCATAAAAGGGTGGGGGAAACCCACTGCTTTCCACCAGGGGTCACAGGTGCACAGTCTCAGTTAGTCTGATAAAGTCTGCATGAGTCAAAAATGCCATAATAGTATCAGGATATCGTGGCTCCTGACTATTCACAGTGCAGCATGTTTGCACCCAAAAAAATTAAATAAAATAAAAAAAAATAGGCTGATGTGTTGCCAAGGAAGATACGCGACCAATCTGACATCCTCCATACAGAACCTGATAAATAAAACGTAACTCTGAAAGCCCTCAGGGGAGAGCTGCCTTTATGCAGTGCTTAAATCAATATATTATTCATGACTTGTAATACTCCTGATTCTTGTTTGTAGGTCTTTCAATACATTAACTACAACATTAAGTCCTTTGTGCCGCAATGGCCTGGCGAGCTGTTCAGGGTGTACTCTGCCCTCACCCAGTCGGCCGAGATGGGCACCAGCCTCTCCACGACCCTAATTAGGATTAATCGCTTCAGAAAATGAAGGAGTCCTTTGTGTTCAGTGACTGTGTAATCATAAATTCATACAACCAAGTTAAAAGTTAATGCAAATTAAAAATAAATAAATAAATAAGTTAACTGCTAATCACAAGCAAAATAAAGATATTTATATCCCATAACGAAGTTGTAGCAGTAAGGCTTGCGAATTCTTTGTCAAGAGATTAGCCCAACGTTTAATTTCTAATTAGCAGGTTGGTGTACACAAATGATCATTTCTGATTCTTACCATTATTTTGTGAGGATGACCAGGAGAATGCGTTACATTTCCATCCATTCATCTTCTGCCACTTATCCGAAGTGGGGTCGCAGAGGCAACAGGGCTAGGAGGAAAACCCAGGCATCCCCAGCCACACTCTCCAGCGCCAAGACATTCCCAGGCCAGACAGAATATATAATCCTTCCAGCGAGTTCTAAGGCGGCACACGGTGTCTCTTCAGTGTTGGGCGTGCCTGGAACACCTCTTAAAGGAAGGCATTCTTAAGAAGAAACCTCAACTGACTCCTTTCGAGTCACGTTTGAATGCAGGTGAGGGGGTGGGGTTACTGACCTATGGATCTAAACTGGCTGAATTTGCATGTACTATTAAATACTAATCACAATCACAACAATAAAAACTTCTGGACAGCCTTCCAGTAAACAAAAGGTTTAATGAGGATAAATAGAAAAGTACAACCTCCATTTGAAGAAATCTTAAAGATACATTTAATTTGGAAAAGGTTGCTTAATCCAATTTATTTATTTTTTTGCATGCTCATGGTCCGTTACCGTAGTCAAAATATACATTTGCGTTCTGATATAAAAAACCTATTGCTTTTTAACACTGTGGTATAAAAAAAAATAGTATTTACACCGTATCTATCCACTTTAAGGAAAAAAAAAAATTAAAACCATTAAAGGCAAAATTGCTGTGCAGATGCATAAGACCCACCATTTTTAAAAAGACTGGGTTATGTGGTGTTCCACATAAATGTAAAGATTGGGTAATCTATGCTGAGGAATGATTAAAAGGTAAGAAACCTTATCTTCTGGAATACACACAAAAAAGGCTACTATATACGTGGCCAAGATTTTAAAAAATCTGTTAAAAAGAAGTGAAAAACTGTTCGTCACATGACCAACATACAGACTGCAGGATATCAAGAACAAATCTAAGCATTAGGAAAGAAAAAAAGGAAAGCAGACTTTCAGCAAATAACCTGTACGCCAGAACTTCTAAAAATCCAGAGTTACTGGTTGTAATAGAAAAAAGCCCTAATAGCAAATGATTCTACTTTTCTTTTTTTTTTTTACACAAGCCATGTGAACACTTCTAAGTCTACTGGGGAAGAATACATTAGTCTCCTGACTGAAAGCTGAATAAAGGCTTTGGTTTCAAGCTGTAGTGTACATATTTGATAAGCATTATGATAGAAAAGTTACAAAACAATGCCTTGTGATACATTAAGGCAATACTTAAGGTCTACGAAAAAAAAAAGAAAATACAGAAAAAGGTGTATAGACGAAGAAAAAGAAAGGAGCCACTGACCACAGGCCAACATGCAATGGCCAACAGCATCATAACACAAACATACTTACAATATGATTTGTACACAAATTATTGCATTAAATAAAAAAAAGGAATTGTAAACAATCTATCGTTACAGTATGTGATAAGACTCAAAGCTACTGGGAATGTCAAAAGCGAAAAAGAACTGGCCTTAAGGCACCAATTTATATCAAAAAGCCCTGTAGCTGTATAAAACAAAGCTAACCTCAACTCAGCTACACATGGACACATACAGACTGTGAACTAAAGTCTTTACAAAACATTGATGTCTCAGATATTGTTTATATGATATCTGAAAGCGCTTAGCTGCTAACTTAAGGCACAAGAAGTACTTCTGGAAAGAAAACGCAACCGGAGCGACGCTTTCAAGGCAAGAGTCCACCAATGCAAAAACGAAACGAGGAAACTTAAAAAAGGCTGAAGGTGTGATTACAAATAGACAAAAATCATCCTAAGAGGAAGTAAAAAAAAAAAAAAAAAAAAAAAAAAAAAAAAAAAAACTAAGCAAATTAAAATGGTACATATAAACCACTAGTTACTTTTAATACAATAGTGGAATGATTTAAGTTTTGTGGTCGAGGCTTCGGAGAAGTCGGCTCAATTTTATTGTACATCTTTCACTGACTCATTCCAGCTGCAGTCACTTATACTGTTCAAATAGTCGACTTGGAGAAGGACACTCTAAGATGGTGGTTCTCACCAAGGTTGTGGTTGTGGAACTCGATGAGGGACTCGATCGCTTCCTCCACTGATCCCATCTGAATCAGAGCCATCTTGCGGTCCTTCCTGAATGTACATGATGACAGGTTGGTACGCAAATTAAGAAAGAGGAGAAAAATCTGAAGTATTTACACCAGGGAAGGGGAATGCACTGTGAGGAACTTACTGAAAGAACTTAAAGTTCTTGACCACAGCACCAGAGCTGGCAAAAAGTATCTTGAGATCATCTTCAACGACTGAAGGGCTAATACAGAAAAAAAAAAAAAAGCACAAGTTAGTTAACACGCACCTCATCTATCTCTCAGGCCCCCTTTTTTGTTTTAGTCCAAACTTTGCTATTTTACATTGACTTGTATATTAGTGAGGCAGTACAAAAACTAATAACTTTAGATTTCCAACAGATTAAAAAAAAAAAAAAAAAAGTTAAATCAGTAAAGAAAGCAGTGTGTATATATATCTCTCTATCTCCATCCTTTTTCTCCATTTTGAAAGCCTCCTTTAGGTTTTCAAAAAGTTCTGATGACAAACCGGGAAATTTTTTAATCCTTTTTTTTTTTACTCCGGGCAAAGAGACACTATTCAGACAAAAAGATAATGAGGCCTGCTGGAATCTACATGCAAATAAATTAGTAAGATACTGAGTAAGAATTACAGATCACAAAAAAAAAAAAAAAAAAAAAAAAAAAAAAAAAAAAAAAAAACACCCCCCCAGGGGCTTCACCTTTTTTTCCCTCAAAGATCCCCCCCCAAAACCCCAACCTCCT
>JBCNYH010000002.1:33989181-34001618 GCA_039654325.1 Tandanus tandanus
AATAATAACAAAATCAAAGAGACATATCACAAACGTATCATAACATCCACCAAAGTAACGAATACACAGTCACAGAGAGAGAAGGGGGGAAAGAAAAAAAAAAAGAAGGAAAAAAAAAAAAAAAAAAAAAAAAAAAAAAAAAAAAAAAAAACATGCATCCTTAGCAAAGAAAAAAAAAAGATAGCAAAGTATAACCCAAATAAAATTTTATACTTTAGCTGCTACTGCTAAATAACTAAGAAAGCTACCTGGTGCAGAACATCCAGGGTGACTGGGTAGAAAAGATTCTCCACCACTACTCGGAGGACAGGGCTGGGGCCACTTGCACCGCCTGCTTCTACCCCACCCAACGTCATGCCGCCGGTCTGGACTGCATTTACGGCCTGCAGTGCAGCCTGTGCTCTCTGATGTTAAAAACAGGGGAGGGAGAGAGAGGAAAGTGTTCGATCAAAAGGAGTAATTTACTTGAATTGTCCGGCTTTCAGTGTGAAAGATAGATACAAACACGATCGTTTGCTCCAAGTCAAGACAATTTGTATCAGGAACATTTACAGCATTTTGGCAGACGCTCTTATCCAGAGCAACTTACAATTATAATTTTTTTATACAACTGAGGGTTAAGGGTCTTGCTCAAGGGCCCAACAGTGGTGAAAGTGGGGACTGAACCGCCGACCTACAGATCAGTAACCCATTGCCTTAAATCACTAAGCCACCACTGCCCACAGGAACAAAATGCTGCATCTCTTATGCTTAAACACAAGAAAGTATTGATTATTCTTTATTTATAAAGCAATGGACATCAAATATGCACAAAGTGTAGGAGAAAAGTTGTGTACTCCTAAATGGTTCGTTAAACAGATTATACAACCAGAACAAGCAGCCCGGTAGCCACCAGTGAACTGAGGAATCAGTTAGACAAGACACAGCTGTGGAATGCATTGAGTACAAACAACATGACCCCACTAAGAATGTGTTTAGAAAAAGAGAAGACGAGCTTCGTGCGAGCTAGTAAACAAGTTTATCCATCCATATTAACATTCCGCTTCAGCAGGAGAAACAGTAATCACAGCTGCACTACAAAAACAACCGTATCGGACAGGTTACTTAACCCATTTATATCTTTTCATTATTCCATTTGTATATGAATGCATACAGTAGTGTGCAGTGAAGATTATACACCACCACTTTTGTCTAAAATGGCTCATAATAGAAAGTAGTAAAATTACTTCTCTATAATTTTTGGTGAAAATGCATTGAACAATGCTATTGTAGGCAATGAGAACCAAAAAAAAAAAATCATTCCGACAAGTAAATTGAGGTAAAAGTATGGCTAATAAACAAAAACATTTTCAGAAAAAATTAAATTTTTAAAAAGATTTAGCATGAATGAACTTCAGACCATATGGAATGGTTTAGCGGGTGAAGAAATAAATAAATAAATACACAGATGATTATACACTTAACAAAATGAAGATAAATCAGAAACCAAGTACTATTCCATGTAATATTAGATCATATTGATGAGAATACGTAAACAAAAATTTATGGTAATAAGAAAAATAACAGTCTCTTTTTTTGAGGGAAAAAAAAAGAGTCAATATTTAGTGTGAACACCCTTTACTTTGATTACAGCATTTAACCTTTTAGGCATAGTGTTCACATATATTTTAATTTCTTCACTCGCTAAACCATTCCATATGGTCTGAAGTTCATTCATGTTATGCAAATTCAAAAATTTTTGCACTTTTCTGAAAAATTGGTATTTTCAGTGTTTTTGTTTATTAGCCATACTTTTACCTCAATATTCTTGTCGGAATGATTTTATTTGGTTCTCATTGCCTACAATAGCATTGTTCAGTACATTTTCACCAAAAAAATTGTAGAGAAGTAAAATTTTACTTCTTTTTATTAGGAGCCCTTTTAGATAAAAGTGGTGGTGTATAATCTTCACTGCACTCTACTCTATGTACATGAATATGAAGATTGTCAGCGTGATAATGATACAAGTGAAAATGAGATAATCAGCATAGAGAGAGGAGGGTGGAAAAGATCTGATGAGGAATCCAGGAGCCTTTATTGAACACATACCACTTGGTTTGGTGAGTTATCCGTTTTCAGCTCCTTGTGGTTGGAGTACTGCATGAAGATGGGATGATTCCTGATCACCGGTGTGACTGACGAGTAATAGCTGACCATAGTCTGGGCTGCCTCCTCTGTATTCATTTCAAGGAAAGCCTAAACAAATTAAAAACTCAATTTTCAGATTACACCATTTCATTACAACTGCAAGACATTAAGTAGTTACAAATTAAATAGGACCAGGCAATTGTGTACAACCTACTCCAATTAGGACACTGTTTTGGTTTGCAGAACATAAAAGAATTACATGCAGTTATCAAAAGGGACCACGAATGTCAGTATGAAGGCAAATGGTCTGGAGCATTCCAACAAACCAGTTTAAAATGCATTTATATTCCTTATAGCATCACTAGGGGGTGCCCATGTGTAATTTTTGGTATGTAAGGTCGAGGAAGAATCCATGTGTGGCCCTGACCTGGGAAATGCATGGACGCATTGCCAATTTGTTTCATGAACAGTATTTTTTTTTTCTTTATCAACATCAGCGCGTGGCCGTGCCACAAGAAGCCTTGGTCATGTAATTCATTATGAAGAACATAGATATTTGTGATGTCACAGAAAGGGTAGGAATTTGGAAAGATGTCACAGAGAATACCTTTATAAGGTGAAAAAAAAAAATATGAGGTGGAATAATAAATTTTGAATAATAATAATAATTAAAAAATGCTGAATATTTGCCTATAGTGTGGTGCGGGTCCACCAGATGTACACGTGGCCATGAGGCAGCAATGCATTTTGTGTTGAAGACGATAAGTATAAATGGTGATAAAGAGGACAGACGACAGTTACTGGTGGTATTTAGGAACTGACATCAAAGAGAGGGATTGGAATCCGAAGATGTCAGAGTCCCCCCCCCCATGTTTTATTTTCAGTGATCTGCACCCATGCAATAAATAACTCACCCAAAAGCCCTACTTATGCTATGGGGTGGGTTTTATTATAGATTAATATTTAAAAGAAAATGCAAAACCAATAGGATTCCCTGTCCTGCTAGGGCTTGGACCCCTTAAAGAGGAAAAAAAAAAAAAAAACCACACATCACAAAAAACACCCCTTGCCAAAACCATATGGTGTCCAGCATTTTGTTTAGTGCTACAACAGCTAGCCTGAACAAAGCCTCAGATTGATAGCACAAAAACCATTAAAATGTACAAAGCAGATTTCTAAATTGAATAAATCTTCCATGGTGTCTCATTTCAGTATCCTCCCTCATGCCAAAAGCTTTCAGAGGTGCAACAAAAAGAATACCTGGTTCTTTCCTTTCAGCATGAGCAGGTTGGTGACTTTGCCAAATGGAAGGCCTAGAGAAATGACCTCGGCTTCGTTGATGTCGCTGGGAAGCTTGCGTACGTGTATGACACGGGATGGGACGCCGGGACTTCTGATGTCACCTTTAAACTTCTTACTGTCGTTACCATTAGCTGGAATAGAAAGCACACTGTTAGGCCAGTTTGCTGAAATGCATACACAATGAGATCATAATTTTTTTTCCCCATAACGCACCTGCTGAAGTCATGATATATGGCCCGTTGGAAACACAGGAGAAAAGTTCGTCAGATCCTCTCTTTAATGGGGAAAATAAATAATTAATAAAGAGAAACAAATAAATAGATACATCAAACATAGCAACCAGACAGCCTACATATGCAAAGGCATTCCACAGAGTATCAAGTCAGACGAGTCACTACACAATGAAAACAAGAATCGACAAGCTGAAACATTCAGGAAGTGCTAGCTGACCTCATAAAAGACAGCTTTGGGCTATATTTCACATGATCTGCATTTTTTTTTTCTAATGACAGGAAGTAGGCACTGTGAAAACGAGCAGTCATCCTGTGCAAGAGACAGAATCATACTAATCAGCAGCCTTAAACATTCCCCGACCCCACCAGCAAGACAACAAGAAAGGCAACTCGCATTTTCATAACAGGTGGGGGTGTGAGGGATACAAGGGTTTCTGGGTCATCAGACAAGAGGAATGAGTGGGAGGACTCTAGTTTAGAAGATACTTGCAGGAATGAAAGAGGCAGCACGTACTGATACGGTCTGATTTTGGTGATGGATGGAGGGGGGGGGGGGGGGTACGAGTACTCTGACACAGCTGTACAAATTCACAAAAAAATAAGTCAATAATTAAAAAAATAAATGCTGCATGCTTTTTGTAGATTTATATTTTATAAACAGGGTATTACAGGAGATGAAGCCATCCCAGAATACTCCATGGGTATATAGTCAGCTATTCCATGCCACCCAATTTCGGGAGTCTAATGGAGCCGAGCAGGCCGCATGCATGCATCCTCCACCACACATTTAAAATTCCACTGCTACAGCAATCAATAATTAGAACCATATGGAGAGCTGTAGAACGAGGGCACCACTAAGAGCTATGGGGCCAAAAAAAGGGGAGGGTAGACTCTACGTTCGCTGAACGTCACTGCTCAACCACTGCGTGTTGGTTTTAGCAATAAAGCCACTCCCAACACTTTATACCCTTAAAAACAAAAGGCTGTCTGACTGCTGAGCCTGCACCATCGAGGCATGCTCTTACAAGTAAATAATTAAAATCAAAAGCATGTTAAAACTAATTCACGCTAGCTTAACTGTCATTAAGGAGGTGCGTTTACAAAAGTATGGTACGGCAAGTGACAAGAAATCAGGTTAAGGGATTATAAAAGGTGCGGAAACAGGGACGAGGGCAGGAGACTGCAATGATTCACAGCGAGAATGCGGCCGTTACCATGAGCGCCCCTGATTGTCATTCGCTCACCATGGAGACCTTGTGTCTACGGCTGCAGGTGACAGAAACCCAACCCCGTGCTCTCTGGCTTGAATACACAGGACTGATTGTCTTCAGGGATCCAGGTGTAATGTTTCGTCTACTGTTTGAGCCCATCAAAGATTTACCACCCCAGGCAACCTGGTTATAAGGATCTATTTTTTTCCCCCCCAAGTACACTCCACACCTGCTTTCAAATTAAATTAAACGCGAGAGGCAGGAGTGTATCGACTAAGTGGCAACCTGAACCATTAGCACTTCCCCCAACCACCTTTTCTCTAATCAGCAGAGCTGAACAAACCCATGTGTCCCCATAGGAGCAAGACAAACATATTTGCATGTTATGAATAGGCTGCATTCATAGCATCGTGTCAACACCCAAAGCCTATTATTTTTTTAAAACAGGTTCTCACACATACACAAGGTTAAGGCAAACAATCAGCTGGCGTAACATTAACCAGGTGAAAATTAACACCAAAGACCACAAACCCTCCGGCATCACCGAAAACACTTACCAAAATCCCTTTATTCAATACAGAAATTATATTTCACAAAATTATTCTTAATACATTTAACTTCCGTTCAAGACCTGTTTTAATTAAACTGTGTGGACCCAACCATTTGTTTTATTGTAAATTCTTTTGATGAAAGCGTTAACCTGCAGGACCATCACATTTTATTGCTTGATAAACCTTCATAATGAAAGTCGGTAACTTGTTCGCAAAACACTGAATTATTGCGCACACAGACATGCAGAGATATCCAGGTAAAGAAGAAAAACTGGCATGCGTTTAATCCACAAAGCAATCTGTAATGACTAGCAAACTAAAACTTCACTGTAGAGAAACTTCGCATTATAAAGCCTTCGTAAAGGTAAAGTTTCAGGCCACTCGATGGCTCTGAAACGTACGAGTCATTCAGGTCAACAGTGCCCATGAATCACTCCTTTGTTCCAAGCATTGCAGTTCCTCCCAGTTTGCTACATACCACACATGATTATCTTTAGTGAAAAAAAAAGACCTGGGAGGAACGCACAGAACTTTAACTGATGTCGGCTGATCTGAAGCGCTGACGGGGTTTGGTACTTAATGCCATCAGCACACAGTTCAACAACACGGAAACCTATTCAAGCAAAGACAAAAACTCTCTACACTTGTAATGTCAAACTGAAACGCCTGTGCAGAACAAAATGACTGACAAGAAAATCCCGGCACCAACTAGACTTAAACTCGGCAAACCTGCTCTAATTACTGTGTGCCCAACATTAAGTGCAGAATGAAAAGCCGTGGTGGTTTGAAGGGAGTGGAGAAAACTACACCCTTCAGATACACAAACATGCAGGAGGGGTTGGGCAAAGGAAACAGCAATAGTCTTCTGAAGCTAGTTTGTAGAAGAAAAAAAAAAAAAAAAAGTAAAAAAACCTACCTTTGTTCCAACAGCAATATCATGGACAACGCTGTAAAGAACAGACAGAAGGAAGTGTTGAATGACATATTTATACATAAGGAGGATAAATAAGGCTTAAAAAAAAAAAAAAAAAAAAAAAAAAAAAAAAAAAAAAAAAAAAAAAAAAAAAAAGTTTTATCCTTTTCTGAAGGAGTTTGCATTTTGAAACCAAAATCAAATGTGACGTCTTTAGTAGTACAGTACTAAGAAAAGCAGAAAAGTCAAATTTGGGACACTAATACTAGAAACATGGCTTGTCCCATCATCACGAGTTACCCAAACTAGGGTAAAATATGCCGTGGAGTTCATGTCGATAACTCACACTTGAAACAAGAGGCATTTGGAGAATGGGGTGGACTGGACTGTCCAGTGTAAACTGTATCCTGTTATTCTTTTCCCACAGCAAGCTAAAAAAAAAAAAAAAATATGAGCGGCATTTTAGGGCCAGGCCCAGACACCCTCCTCATCCCCCCCCCCCCCCCCCAAACATCCTGTTCCTCCTTACAGGAAACAGCACAAGCTCAGAACTGCGTTTACAGCTCGGGCCGACAAGAACTTTTAAAGGGAAAGTTATTTCAGGCTTGTTAAATTACCCACTCTTCCCTCAAAAAAAAAAAAAAATAAATAAATAGGGGGAATAAAGAAGAAAAGGCAGATCCTGTGGTTTTTGTTTTTCATTTTGCAAAACGTGGCAGATACAGGAAGCCTGGCCGGTTAACACCATTATACAAGACTTTATATTAGCTTGCCTCTTGAAGAAATAATTAGGTAAACAAAAGAAGTCAATAATAAATATGTACATTTAAAATATTAATCAGGGAAACACAATCTTTTAGCTTTCTTAAACACCTCACTGATTACACAGTTGTGTAAAAGATAGAAAACAATATGTTTATTAAACAGTTATACTAACCTAACAATAACATGTGTGTGGGTTAATAAATAACACTTTAAATAGTTAAAGGAAAATACAAATGGTATGATTGAGAGAGCCCTCCAGGAAAACTGCAGACTTACTCTAATTCTGTGTAACTCGATCCCATAGGATACAAGTCAGTCTCTAGGCGGCTGCATAGAGAGAAACATGTCAATGCCACACAAAAAAAAAAAAATAAGAAAATGATGCTTTGAACATTAAATGTCTGTCTCGAAATGAGGCGCAACAGGTAACCGGAAATCCTGAGAGAGCTCGAGCTGTGTGGAACAACCAGTTAGCCGTGTAGCTAATCCGTGAGTTATGTAAGGCTAAGTGCGAGCACAAACAAAAGTTGGTTCCTTGTGAGCTTCAAAAACGGGTACAAAAGTACGAAAAACATGCAAACGGCTTAAACAACTCGGTATCGTTAAATTCTGAGAGGAAATATTTAGCTAAATGCTAATAAACTGCAATCGTGAAGTCGGGGACAGTGATGTGTGGAGGATTCGGTTGGTTTCCATCGCAACCCACGAGACCAAACGCTTTAGCTTCAAATACAAGTTGCTAATCCGAACCAACGCGAAGTCCATTAATCACTAACGACTCGTTTAAAACTGCTCGAAGGTTTTCGGGGTTTTTTTTTTTTTTTTTACGTTTGTTCAGAATACTAGTTAACAATAAACTTACCCGTCCATTGCACAAAGAGGAACTTGAGGTCTAACCAGGAACTTTGTGGCTTGGCGGAGTTTTCTTATACCCAGACAAAATGGCGGCGCGCTCTGAGGGAACTCGGAGGCTCGCGGTGATTGGCGCGCGCGAGTTGCAGAGGGCGGCCAAGACACGAACTGCTTTCTGATTGGTTCAGGCACGACATGAAAGCAAAGGGCGGCTACAGGTTTCGTGTGAACAGAGAACCGTTTCATGTCGCTCCCTTTGTACACCACGAGTTCTTATCATTAGGGTTATGCTACCTTTTTTTTTTGGTTGTTGTTGTTGTAAAAATATAACCACAGGACATTTAGATACACCTAGACTCTAATGTAATGTGTGTTTAACCAAATAATTCACCTTCCTCTTTAGAGACCCCTCTGTAGGAACCTTTGAAGTTTCCCCTTCAGGTCCCAGGTGTATTAAATACAGGTGAAACACGGTGGTCTTGTCGTGGCAGACTCAGTTCAGTTCATCAAGAGACGTGGATTCAGAATCAGGAAAAAAAATTTTAGTCAAAGTGAAAAACGTCAACAAAGTGTTCGCAGCTCAGCGCAGCAGGTCATTCGTTCATTTTCTGAAGCGCTTAATCCTAATTAGGGTCGCGGGGAGGCCGGCGCCCATCTCAGCCGACTCTGGGCAAGGGCAAAGTACACCCTGGACAGCTCGCCAGGCCATCGCAGGACAGAAACGCGCTGACGGCAACTCAATGCAGCCTAATGTTTGTTTTACAGGCCTCTCACCACAGACAGTGAGAGACACGGCCGGCCTTTGATAACCCAGTTAGCTGCACTGGGGGGGGGGGGGGGGCAGCAGTGACAACACCCTTATTGTGGGGCTTGCCCCCCCAACCTTCGGATCAGTAATCCAGCACCCTACCACCGGGCCACCACCTATTAGTCAATTTAGCCAAAATAAAAGAGAGCAGGGAAATGTGACCAGCTGGAGAAGATAATCGTCCAGTTTGATCTGTGATTTTTGGTAGCTGATAGTAAACATCTGGATTTTCCAGCAGGGTAGTACCACGTACCCATAAATACCTTCTGTACAGTTTTAAATGTAACCGAAGTGGCCATAAGAAGAGTTTTAAAAAGCGTAAATTTATTTTCCAGGACACCCACAAACAAAACACTGCATAAATTGTGCACTTTAAAGTATGAATCAAGCAAAATGGGTGTGTAATTCTGACTACATTACATCCACAGACAGGGTTTCAGGAGGGCAGATAGTTAGTTGGAAAACAAACACTGATATTCCCTGGATCAGACTGTTATCTTGGGTTGTCTGTTAGATTCTAGCATAAAGGCATCAAACAGAATCCAAAATCATACTGATGGCCTTGGAAACCTCTGCACTGAGAGAGAGTCATGTGACCATCTTGTGTTGGGAATTTCCTGCTTATCTTTATCAGAGACACGCCGTACCTTCTTAACCAGAGTCCACTAAACAAAGTTCAGGCTAAATGTGGGATATCTACATGTCAAAGAACAGAAATGGGCTGGATTCTTGGTGTGTCACAATATATATATATATATATATCATAATTATAAAGTAAATTGAAATACATAATCTATTATATGGGTAGCACAGTGGTGTAGCGGTTAGCACGTCCGCCTCACAGCAAGAAGGTCTCCGTTCGAGTCCCCGGCTTGGGACATTCCTGTGTGGAGTTTGCATGTTCTCCCAGTGCTTGCGTGGGTTTCCTCCAGGTACTCCGGTTTCCTCCCACAGTCCAAAAACATGCACAGTAGACTAATTAGCTGTTCCAGATCGCCCCTAGGTGTGAGAGTGAGTGTGAATCGCTGTGTGTGTGTGTGTATTAGCCCTGCGATGGCCTGGCGAGCTGTCCAGGGTGTACCCCGCCCAGAGAGTGTGAATAATTAGGATTAAGCAGCTTAGAAAATGAATGAATGGTTCTTTAAAAATGAATAAATGGATTTAAAAGTATATACGGTATATACAGAATTTTCATTCATTCATTTTCTAAGCCGCTCAATGTTAATTAGGGTCGTGGGGAGGGCCAACACGCATACAACCATTCACACTCACTCTCACACCTAGGGGTGATTCGGAACCACCGATCAGCCTACTGTGCATGTTTTTGGACTGTGGGAGGAAACCAGAGTACCCGGAGGAAACCGAAGCACGGGTAGAACATGCAAACTTCACACAGAAACGCCCGGGACTTGAACCCGGGACCTTCTTACTGTGAGGCGAACGTGCTAGCCACTTACTGACTTTTCAAATAAGAGACTGGAGTCAGGTATCATTATAAATAATTCCACTGGGTTTCTAGATCGGTACAGGTTACACACCTGGTTGACGATAAATAATGTATTACGGGGCAGCAAGAAAAACTGATACTTATCAAGTCGAAGTGAAGTGAGATTCAGTAACACAGATGGGAGTGCAATAGGGACAGAAAAAAACAAACAAACACAAAATTAATATTTCCTTATACTGGGTCAGGACTTTGCTGTTGCATTACATGATGTAAAACAATATATTTATGCTATCATGTCCAAGTTTGCAATTTTGCTTTAACTTTATTCCATTATATTAAATGCCTTTTAAATTAAATTAAATGCCCCCCCTTCAACAAATATATATATACTTAGGTTTTCTCAGGTCATTCATATTTCCAACCAAAACCTCCTGAATGATTATGACCTCTGAACTTGTATGCAAATTATCTGTAGAGAACTTGAAGGTAGCGTTAGCAGCAGTGTTTATTTGTTAGCAATGTTCGTCTGAAGTTTCAGTTAAAAATGACA
Organism: Tandanus tandanus; assembly: GCA_039654325.1. Taxonomy (NCBI): domain Eukaryota; kingdom Metazoa; phylum Chordata; class Actinopteri; order Siluriformes; family Plotosidae; genus Tandanus; species Tandanus tandanus. The sequence goes on from JBCNYH010000002.1 coordinate 33,999,941, forward strand.
GCACTTCAGATAGGAAATATGTCTTGCGTAATCGACAGTCTCCGAGATAAAGGAGAAGTTGCGTACATTCAAATTATGGCCGAACGAGAACATTATCCAAAAGTATATAGACACCCGACGACCACATCTATATGAATTCGTTAAACATCCCACATCGAAGCTAGGGGTATTGATATTATTTATTTGGAGTGTCTCTGTGTGTGAACCTGTACTCAGTCAATCAAAAGGGCATTTGTCAGATACTGATGTTGGATAAAAAGACCTGGATCTCTGTCATCCTTCCAGTTCATAACCAACGGTGATCAATGGGATGAGTTCAGGGCTCTGTGCAGGCCCTGGACTTCCTCTACATGAGACTATTTAAACCATGTCCATATTGGCTTTTCTTTGTGCACAGCAGCTGCTGGTAATCTATTGCTACAAATATGGAAGTATGAAATGTCTAGTATTAACATTATTCTTCACTGGAACTGAAGGGCCCAAGCCCATTGTCCCTTCGCAAACCTTACTGCTGGATTACGGATAGAGAGATTTTCCCCTTCGGAGCTGCTTTCTTTAAAGTGACACCTGGTGTTGGGGTTACGTCATTGCAATTAAAAACTCTTATCACACCCTGCCCTGCACCGCGATCTCTCCAATCCTCCAACGCTACTAGACAGGTCCCTCCTTCTACCAAGGGACAAGGAAAAATGCATCTAAACTCTTCTCTGTTCTGGCACCGAGGTGGTGGAATGAACTTCCTCCAGATGTCCGGACAGCTGAGTCACTGGTTGTCTTCAAACGGTGGCTGAAAACCTAAATTTGTCAGCAGTACTTGGATTAGCACTATGTTACACACACACACACACACACACACACACACACACACATACACACACACACACACACACACACAGACACACACACACACACACACAATGTGCATGCACATTCATTCACACACGCACACATGCACACACAAACCCACACGTGCATGCACATTCGTACACACACACACACTCACGAACGCACGCACACACACACACACACACACACACACACACACACACACACACACACACACACACTACCACTGCATGCCCAGAAAGCAGATGCCTGCATTATGTCTTCTTAATTCGTTTAAATCAGTACACATTCTTTGCTGAGAGGGGGAGGGAGGAAGAGAGCTAGGAGAGAGAGACTGAATATGTGACACAGGAAGGGTGGGGACAGTGGAACAGAACAGATCCCCGTCCTGTAAATGACATTTCAGGCTTTAATCATTTATTTTCTGTCTCCTAACCACCACTCCCACTCTGCTTTTCTCCCAACTAGCTTTTGGCAAGTATTCAAGCGTTTCCAAATGCATATACATATAGTGTATACACACACACACGCACACACACACACACACACACACACACACACACACACACACACACACACGCACAGTACATATATAATGCATAAAACATATTAGCATCTTTACTGATCTCATGATTCGTTTATGATTATCCTGTCAACAATTTTGATTTGATTCGTTATCACTATGCATCATGATATGCTTCATCTCCAAGGTTGTACTTCATTTTTTATCTTTTAGAATACATCAATCAATCATTTTTTATAATTTAGAATACATCAATGTCCTTACTTCATTATAAATATCTATCTATCTATCTATCTATCTATCTATCTA
>JBCNYH010000002.1:34005613-34018942 GCA_039654325.1 Tandanus tandanus
TACTACCACCACTACTACTACTACCACTACTACTACCACCACTACTACTACCACCAATACTACTACTACTACTACTACTACCACCACTACTACCACCGACACTACCACCACTACTACCATCACTACTACTACTACTACTACTACTACTACTACTACTACCACTACCACCAATACTACTACCACTACTACTACAACCACTACTACTACCACCACCACTACTACTACTACTACTACTACCACTACTACTACTACCACCAATACTACTACTACTACTACTAATACTACTACTACTACCACTACTACTTCAACCACTACTACTACCACCACTACTACTACTACCACCAATACTACTACTACTACTACTACCACTACTACTACCACCACTACTACTACAACCACTACTACTACCACCAATACTACCACTACTACTACCACTACTACTACAACCACTACTACTACCACCAATACTACTACTACTACTACCACTACTACTACAACCACTACTACTACCACCACTACTACTACTACAACTACTACCACCACTACTACTACCACCACTACTACTACTACCACTACTACTACCACCACTACTACTACCACCAATACTACTACTACTACTACTATTACTACTACTACTACCACCACTACTACTACCACCACTACTACCACTACTACTACTACCACTACTACTACTACAACTAGTACTACTACTACTACCACTACTACTACCACTACTACTACTACTACTACTACCACTACTACTACAACTAGTACTACTACTACTACCACTACTACTACCACCACTACTACTACTACTACTACTACTATTACTACCACTACTACTACTACTACTACTACTACTACCACCACTACTACTACTACTACTTAAATATACTGCCAGAGATCCTGCTTGCACTCAGCATGGATAAACTCTCTTCTTTAACTATTAAGTTACGATCATACCTAATAACCTCTCTCTCTCTCTCTCTGTCTATGTTTGTTGAGCTACACATGGTACTTCCGAGATACCAATGATCCTGATCTATCTGATCTCTGAATCCTGTGATCCGTCCTGATGTGCTACTACTGGTTGGAGTTCTTATCCTAGAAGCTCCTGATGACCCAGATATGCACTCAGAAACTGTGAAGATGACTTTTCACTTCTGGTGATATAAACTCTTTACTAAAAATGATTTAGGACTACAATGACCATTACAGTTATAAGATAAACAAGTAGACTTCATGTAAAACTATAGTGGAGTTTCTGTTACATGGTTTGTATTTTCTGCTACATGGTTTTGTATTTTATTCACATGAAGAGGGGTTTCCCCTTTTGAGTCTGGATTCTCTCAAGGTTGCTCCCTCGTGTCGTCTGTGGGAGTTTTTCTTGCCACCGTCACCACAGTCTTGTTCATTGGTGAGGTGTAGGGTTTATTGTGAAATGTTTAAAATCGTAAGTTTTAGTTTAATGTAAAGCTTTTCTGTGACAATGTCAATTATAAACAGTGATATACAAATAAAACTGAAATGAATTATACTGAATTATAGTTGTTATTCATTTATATATATATGTATATAATACTCTATACTTTCTTCTATGTTTTTTATTTTCTCAATGCACCCCATTGAGTCACATCATGTATTTCAATATATCAATCATGTGACCTACAGCTGTCTGCATTTTCATAGTAATTTGCCGTAGAATGTCCCTGAACATATTTCATGATCATACATGGGGATTTCCAACTGTCATGACTAATATGCTTGTGTTTTCATGCCTCAGTTACCGTATTGCTGTGCATCCAGAACTTTAGAAAGCATTGCTCGCAGCGTTGGCATGGGAACACAGGCAAACATCATTATCCCTCGTGCTGTTCGTCAGGAAACAGAAAATACTCATATAAATACTGAATGTGCGATAGAGAATTATATGAATGGTAGTGCATAGCACATAGCAGTGTTTTAGTTGTTCTGGGTTTATCCAGTTCATCTCACTTACCCATGAAAAAGACCCAACTCTCCACTGTGAATGCCATGATAGCCATTCCTGTACAGTTGGACACGATGCCGAGCAGAGACAAGGCCACATCTCCTAGCACACTGGATAGTGCCAGTACCCCGAGGAAGCTGCTCAAATACATGGCATTTGTGGCTGCGTTTCCATAACCAGCCCACACTGAATCCCAGCTCATTGGAGGCTTAAGCACATAAAGCGTGAGAACATCCTCTGCTCCCATCATGCCCAGATCAAACAGCACCATGGCTGACATCAACAGTCCTACTGCTACTTTGTTCATCCTCTCACCACTTGACAGTAGCTGCTCCTTCTCACCGCCCTTTTGTCTTGAAACGGAGAGAAGAAACACGGCATGAAAAATCGCTGCCGCAGTGAAGAGCATGGCAGTCGATAGCAGGACCAATCCTTGACAGCCTAACTGGTACACATACCCAGATAGCAGGCCGCCCAACACCCCCGCGATGCCCACACAGAGATCCACAACATTGAGTTTTAAAGTACGGTGCTTCTCCTTAGAGCTGAGGGACGCCATAGCCACCACCCCAGCCCAGTAAGCAGGTGGACCTCCACTGAGGCCATACACCAGAGATCCGAGGAAGAGGAACTCCACAGGTAGACTGTAGAACAGAAAGACAAGCAGGACACACATTCCCATGAGAGAACCCAGCTGAGGGATGACCAGAAACACTTTCGGTCCCTGTCGGTTTGCAATGCGTCCAAGTGGGAAGCTGGAAAACATGGCTGCTACTGCCGAGATGATGGAATGAATGAGGAAGAAGCTTGAGGAAGCTGTCTGGGCTTGGTCAGGATTCCCGTCTGCCATTTCCAGTGAGCGGTTATACACCGTCAGGGTGAGAGCCATCTCAAAAAACGAGCTGCCCAGTTTGTGCATAACCACCACCGGCTCCACTAAAGTAAAAAAACTCGCCATGACAGGTATCTTGAAGATCTTGCAGTGTTTTATGGATGATTAACCTTGAAGATATTTTACAGAGACCTACAGACAAATCAAACATAACGGCCAGAAATCATGTACCTTTTAAAAGTATTACCATTTACTAGGTAGGTTTTTATATTAGTTATAAATGATGACTTTATGCTTTAAGTAATGACTTTAGACCTGATATACTTTACATTATTAAGAAAAAGGCTGTGCTCTACAACCAGTCATTAGAGATGCTGTAATTAAAAAAAAAAAAAGATAAATATATATTATTTGAGAAAGTAGTACATACCTGCCGTACCCTCGTTCTGTTTTCTGATCTTCTTTTAAATAGACTGGAATATATATACAAGTAAACCAACTACTTTATAAGCTGAATAGGTCAAGCGGCAGAATATTTGGAAAGACTGGAAATGCTCTTACGTATACCAGTAGAGAAGAAGGAAGTTGTGGTAATGAAGTGAAATTGTAAGAGACGGAAAACAAAATCTGAGCCGTGTTGGGTAACCGCCAGCATTAGGACTCATTATTGCCTGGAAATTTTATCCCAAACATCTAACATACACTGTTTATGATATAAATACCCAGAATCAAACAGAATCAAGTTTCCCCAAAAAGCATCACAGCACAGAGATAACCATTAAAGTTCCCCATTCATTAGTGAATATCTGATGTATTTAATCTTACATTATTGCCGAATACAAAGGTTTCCTGGTGAAACCACCCCAGCTCGCTGCTTAGTAGCTGAGCTGAGCCCCTGAACGGAGCCCCATAGGCATGAAACATGACTTGGATTGTTGTCCCGTGTCCGTGCCTCCACAGGAAACCCAAGAAGGCTGCCGCGTCACCAGTAAAAAAAAGAAAACAGATTTACTATTAAAAATTAAATTGAACTCCCAAAAATAGCGGCTCATACACCACCACTCAGAATAAAAAACATACAATCTTACTTGGATAGGCAAACAAACTTTTACCAAGCAAAACAACAGCAAACATAAATGGGAACATGGAACATGAACTCGTTAAAACAGATGATTAAGTTAACAAGACAGGTGACACACATGAAGGCAGAAATCAGCGAGTAAAACGCGGTGAAAAGAAAACTCACCGTTAACCTTTCCTGCTTTCACTCCAGACCGTAGGCGTGAAGCGCAGGGGAGATTTTACTCCTTCTACGGTCTTGAGGAAGGTGGGGCCTATCTCAGCCGACACTGGGTAAAGGCGGGGTATACCTCAAACACCTCACCAGACAATTGCAGGGCAACACACACAACAATTCACACTCATACCTAGGGGCAATTTGGAACAGCCAATTAGCCTACTGTGCATGTCTTTAGACTGTGGGAGGAAACTGGAGTACCTAGAAGAAACCCACGCAAGCACAGGGAGAACATGCAAACTCCACACAGAAACGCCCTCGCAAAGCCTGGGGCTCGAACCCAGGACCTTCTTGCTGTGAGGTGGACGTGCTAAACATTATGCCACGTGCCGTTCTGAAGCTGTTTCAATTAACCTAAAATTAAATCCTTCAATTTTAGAATTTAAATGTTTATTTAAATGTTTATAAGGATTTAGAACAGCTTGTTGAAAAGGCAAGAAATCATCACAGGCTGTTATTTAAAAATGTTAAAAAAAAAAAAATTCTGTATAAAATGTAATGTAACCCAAGAGTTATAAGCATTGTGGGTAATTGCTGTGTACTGTATCTTTTAAATAAGAATAAGAATAAACATTTTTATTAAATGAAATTTAATTTATTTGATTAAGAAAATAGATTAATATTCATTCATTCATTCATTCATTTTCTAAGCCGCTTAATCCTAATTAGGGTCGCGGGGAGGCTGGCGGCCATCTCATCTGACTCAGACAATTAGCCTAATGTGCATGTTTTTGGATTGTGGGAGGAAACTGGAGTACCTGGAGGAAACCCACGCAAGCACGGGGAGAACATGCAAACTGCACACTGAACACAGAAACACAGCGTGGGAGTCGAACCCAGGACCTTCTTGCTGTGAGGCGTATGTGCTAACCACTGCGTCACCGTGCCGCCCGTAGATGAATATATCTTATATATATTTTAGTCTTTGATAGAAATGGTTTTAAAATACTGTAGAACGTGACATCGTGCCAGACCAGCACGTTTATAAAGGAAATTGACCTGTATATCATAATAACACAAACATACTTTTCATGAATTTGATGGATATAATAAATTATACTTGTAAATTTAAAAAAGTAGATATGTAATATATATCATGTATCATATATACTTCATTTAGAGCAAGAAGACCAAAAGATTGTAGGTTCACAATTGAATTTTATTCCAACTCATCAAATCTTTATTCATGAATACAAATATCACTTTTGCGTACAAATTAGCATAGTCATGTAGATTCTGAACTGGTTCATATGTTTAGTTAGAAATTATTATTATTATTATTATTATTATTATTATTATTATTATTATTATTCTGAAAACACTGGAGTGAATACTGTCGCGCCCTCTACTGTTGAGTTATATAAGTGCATGTATCTTTTCCATCCTTTGTTGTAGATTATACATTAATCCTCTGGTACTGGACACAGGATGAAGGCCTGGAAACTGCTTGTCCAGCCTTGCAAAACATGATGTGAGGCCACTTATTAGACTGCCTCCTCAAGAACTGCTGAGTGGTAATTTATTCCACCCCTGTCCTGCTGAACAGCGTTTTTGTCAAGAGTCCATTTTAAAATCATACAATTCATTCTTGGGATTAATGTTTATTTATAATGTGCTAATTAGACACAGGTAGAATTTAAAACCCATTAGTTTTGTTTGCGGGTAAGAAACACACATGTAGGATCACAAAGCAAATTTACAAAAAAGAAGCATAATTTTTTCTAAAAAAGTACAAATAAAATCAGTGCAATTTCCTTATAATTAAAGAATATAATACGACTATTTTAAGATACAGACCACTGTAAGGCATCTTGATATCTTCAATTCTGGATACGAGTTTTATTTTAAACTTCGGTGCAGATTTAAAACCTTATTTTTTGTAAAAAAAAGAAAGATTTTTGCTGGTAAAATACTGGAGAATTATCTGAATTTATTATAGAGTTTATTCGGGGGGTTTTTATACCACCAACTGTTGAATTTTCAGTACAGATTACATTTTGTCTTTGAGAGAGAAACCATGAACACCGAAGAACTCTTAAATCATGAATGAACATGTAATCATCATGGTCCACACCATGACGTAGATTCCTGCATCTCCTGATGGCCTTTTTAATTCATGTTACGTCTATAGTTAAGAACCACCAATGGGTGGTGCCACCATAAGTATGAGCTGTCACTTAAATCCAGACTGTCCAGTTAATCAAGTCTGGAGATCGTTTCTACCTAGCATTAGTATTAGCATTGCTAATTTTGCACTTGCACAGCATTTCCAGACTCAGTCGGTCTCTTCATTGGCATACACACCAGCTTCCCAGCGCAGAGCTCTTGTGTTTTTGTGCCGGATTACACGGGTTACTTCTACTACCTGCAGAAAAAAAAGAAAAAAAAAACAACCAGTAAAGATGAGGTGCAAGTGGACAGACATGTTTAAGAACATGGTTATGTTTAAGATAGGGATTGGATCTCTTACCTCGTTGTTAATGTCATCAACAGGCTGAATCCCAGCATACTAGAAAGGAAGACAGAGCCAATCACAGTTAAATACGACTCAGTTTTTCGATTATCTAATGATAATGGTTTATTTGATTGTCCTTTTATTCAGACTGATCAAGTTTTATGTGTCTTGTTTATGAGGTCAAGGGCAGTTCAAGATGCTTGCTGACTTACAGAACTCTCCTCAAGCATCAGTCTAACTCGTCGTTCCTCAAAGTCCTCCAGCAGTGTCTTCGTTAGACCTTTGTGGGACGAAGTTTCCTTTAGCGGACTAGAAGAAAGAGTGGGAATGGCCTTATGGGCTGTGTGGGTTGTGTGTTTAGGACCACTCCAAGGCTGAGCTGTCATGATGGAGGAAAGTCTTGAACGGGAGCCTGTGGAGGAGAAATGAAGCCTTTAACAGTATACATGCCAATCAAACAAATCGAAAAGAAAGTACCTTTCAGGTATCAAATGAATCGGAAAAGTATTAATCAGATGTAGTAAAGGAACAGCCCCTTAAAGGTTTTAAAACCTAAGCCCGTCTTTAAGTTGCATGCTCCTGTTCCTGAGATCAATAATTAACTTTTTGACACTGCATTGTTCCTTGTTAACCTCGTTCATGAGATCAAAGTTCACAAGCTAATTAGGTAAGCTATTTTGTCTCATCCTACACTGATCACATCCATAAACAAGTGACACCAAAGTTAATCAGTTACTTGCAGTAAATCTGTGTGAAACAGAAAGCTTATTCACATTTATCGGGTTCCATCTGAATAAAAAAAAGTAATAATTATTAAGCAAAAACGATACAAGGATAGTTCTGTAGATTTCAATACACACGAAAAAACATATAAGATGGAATCAGAGATCAGAATTTTAACTTCTAAATGTGTTAAGTGGTGTGAGGTTACTGAGAAAAGTGGGCCGGGAGCGATGTTGAAGGTACAGCTCCACGATAGTTTCTCGTGCGCATGCGATACTTTCTCGTGCTCACTAGAAACGTATATTTTCCCCCCCCCCCCATGTCCCTTTAGGGGCTCCGTAACATTAAGTGTTGGGGTGGTAAAAAAAAAAAAAAAAAACACATTGCAAACATTAAAAAAAAAAAAAAACAACTTAATTTTAATGAAATTTTATAACATGTCCATTGCAGTGGAAAACAGGACTTCAAAGTTCTGAATCGGAAATGATTTTTGCAACATTGATTTTTCTTTTCTTTTTTTTTTTTTTCCTCCTCACCCCCTCAGATGTGATATCATTTTAAAGTGCCAGATGTACTCTCTACAGAACAACAGGATATGGTGGAATGACATGCATAGTTTGAGAGAAATGAACAGAAAGTTGATGTCCACTACAGTGGACAAATATGAATGGCTGGGTCTCAGGAGGATAATATGTACATGTGTATATACACGCCGTACATTCATGTAAAGAAGCAGATGCCTGTGTGATGTGGGGCAGTGGTGGCTTAGTGGTTAAAGTGCTGGGTTACTGATCTGAAGGTCAGTGGTTCAATCCCCACTATCACCACTGTTGGGCCCTTGAGCAAGGCCCTTAACCCTCTATTGCCCAGTTGTATAAAAATGATAATTGTTAGTCGCTCTGGATAAGAGCATCCGCCAAATGTAATGTAGTATGATGTGCCGAGTTGTATTTTTTTTCAGAAGTTCACTAGTTTATATCTGATTTGTTAGTTTATTATCTGCATACTGTTATTATTGCCGTTATCTTGCCTTATTGGCAAGCCTGTGGCGCCCATGTGCTATTCTTGTGATTTCGCACTCTTGCAAGAGTGAAAAAAACTACAAATAGCGGACTTTTTTAAACAGACTAATACAAATTATCAAATGCATTTTAGTAGATTGCAACTTTGTAGATGTAAAAACCAACGGATGATGAAAATACACATATTTTCAGTGTTACAGGAGAGTTTGAAAGGCTTTCCTTTCATTTTCCGTTAGGTGAATTCTCATAACACTTAATCTTTGGTTAAATTTCCCTTGTTTGCGATAATTGCACCAAGCTGGCTATGCACTGACATCACCAAATGGTTGGTTTTTCTGTTATGATCCTTTTCTAGCCTTGTACCTGCATTTTTTATTTATTTGTTTTGTAAGATTTCTCTTCAGTCTCCACTTCACCATGTAAAATATATGCTCAGTTGGGTTAAGGTAAGGTCTTTTTCTCCTGATGAATTTCTTTGTTGTGTTTTGGATGATTGTCTTGCTGCACGAATATCTTCCTCACAATTGAATTTCTAAATTTTCAGACAGAATGTTTCGATAGATCTGAATTCATTCGACTGATTCCACTGTGAGTTGCAATGATACTAAAGATTATTGAGTCTATCCCAGAAGCAGCCATGCAACCCTAAACCATGACGATACCTTCATCATGCTTGGCAGATGATCCTACGTTTCGGATCCTGAGCAGATCCTTTCTTTCTCCATACTTTGGCCTTTCCAGCAGTTTGTGAGAGCTTAATCATGGATTTAGATTCATATATGTATTTCTTAGTTATTTCAAGTCTGGTCATCTGATTCTGACTCCTAATGAATGGCTTGCATTTCATGGCATTGCCTGTATATTTCCGCTCTCAATGTTTTCTTGAATTGTTGGATTGTGGTCCACCTAAACCCCCACCCTCACCCTGTGAAAGTTGTTATTAATGCCACTGACTGTTGTTTTTTCCTCAACCAACTTATTCAGTGCCTAGTTGTTAGTACACTTGTGGGTTCTGCCTTTTTTTAGGACATTTCCAATTGTTGTAATCCATCCAGCCATCCATAATCTATATCGTTTATCTAGCAGGGGTGTTGTGGAAGTGGGAGCCAATCCCAGCTGACACTAACAACCATTCACACTCACAAATGGACAGATTTAAACCCAGAACCTTCTCACTGTGAGGCAAACAGTGCTAACCACTGAGCCAAATCGTTGTAATGCTATGTCCAATTCTGATTCAGAAGCTTTGCTCTGATCTGTTAGTTTATCCTTTTATACAACAAATGCTGTCTTCACAGGTGAAGCATTGAGCCCAAAACAAGACTAGACATTCAGAGCTATTAATTGCTTAAAAAATAAACCATGTTGTAAGTTTTTCTGAAAATGTGGTACCTAGTGTGGAATATGTAAATGCAGCCCAATATACAGAATGTTTGAATGCAATATGAAAAAATAATGAAAGACCGAGATACTGACTTGCTATCATAATCTTAGCCTGATCCTGTGCTAGAAAGCCAACTGATTTATTACTCTTTGGTATTTCCGTGTTTAAATTCCATATATGGATAACCTGAAGATATACTGCTGGTATCAGCGGGTCATATAAGGGAATTCTTGTTTTTAGAACTGCTAATTACCTCTTGTGAGCTAACAAAGTCTGAACTTCCTGCTTCCTGCACAGATAATTGTACTATAAGACCAAATAATTGAAGGGGTCAAAGCGAAAATGAGGATTCTGGGTACAAATATGTTTATGGGACCAAGTAACAGCAAAAAAGGGTGTTTTCCCTCAACCAATTAAAATGCTGAATTCTCACGTGACTCTAGTAAGAAATGACCGTCTAAAGTTTTTAAAACAATGGGGTTATGTCCAGCAGTAACTCACTTATTTGCCAAGTCAGTTATTCCTACCAGGGTTGCGGGGAGGCTGGAGCCTGTCTCAGCCAACACTGGGCGAAAGCGAGGTACACAGTGAACAGCTCGCCAGACCATCACAGGGCCAACACACAAACACAACCATTCACATTAACATTCACACCTAGGGGCAGTCTGGAACAGCCAATTAGCCTAATGTACATGTCTTTGGACTGTGGGAGGAAACCGGAGTACCCAGTAGAAACCCACTCAAGCACGAGAAGAACATGCAAGCTCCACAGAGAAATGCCCTCGCCAAGCCTGGGACTCGAACCCAGGACCTTCTTGCCGTGAGGCAGACTAACCACTACACCAGAACATGTTTAATTTGGTTTATTTCATCTGTAAGTGACTACAATCGTTGGATTAACTAAAAAATAAAATAATCATGCATACTAAAGTCAACTGTTATACCTGGTACTGATGTATAGCTCACAGGGGTGGGATCCACATTCCAGGAATAGAAGGAACTGTCGCTGGTCCTCTGTGTAGATTTTTGTGGTCGGACAGCATCAACGTCCACTAAACTGTCATAAGAACGGTTCATTGGACTTTGCTTCTTAAATCTTTGCTCAGGCGTCTCAGCGGAGGTGATATAAGATAACGACGTGGGTTCTGCGGCACCTGAGAGACTGCTTGTTTCTCGGAGTTCTTGAAGCTCTTGTTCTCGTTTAAAGTTCTCCTCAATCTCTTTACGGATTATATCTGGGGCGCTTAACAGTCGAGGCCACTCACTTGTGCTCTCAGAACGAGATGTCCAATCTTCTGAAGAGTTGCTTCTTCTTTTACGTTCATGAGAAAAGGAAAGAGGATATGACGTGGTAAAGGTTTTCCGTGATTTCTTTGGCTTATAATCTGCCATCCAAAATGGTTGGTTTGCAGGCTTGTCTTTATGGTTTTCATTTTCAGACCACTCCTTGGTGTCTGGACTCATTCCAAATGGTCTGTCTGGAATTTTTCTGGTACTTTCCCTCCAAGTCACTGTCTCATCTGGGTGTCTATGAGGGCAGCAGGGTGAAAGAGGCTCGTCCGAGTGAAATACACCCTTTTGTTCTACGTGCACAGGAGGACTCTCTGTAACTGATGTGTCTGCTGTAATAACAGATCCGTCAGTGGGATTGATGCTTGGACTTGTGTTTAAGGACATAACGTCTAGTTGATCTGATAGAGATCCAAAAGTTCTCTTCCTCTCAGCCTGATATTGTAGACTTCCTCGGTCATAAAGGCCTGGGTTCTGATTAGCCCTTTTCTTCTCAAGTTGAAGGAGGAGACTCATTCTGTTGGGCTCTTTTGTTTTGATAGGTTTTACTTGTGGTGTTGGAAGGGACAGAATAGGCTTGGTCCTGATCTCAACCATCTCTGATGTGTCTGGGAGAAATATACCTCGTGAACGCCTGAGGTCTTGTTCTCGTTCCTGAGATATTCGGATTTCACGCTCAATGGGGGTTTCACTTGTGCTATCCATAAATATGTTCTCAAACACCGAAGGTTCAGTAGGTGAACTTTCAACACTTGTGGAGCCAACATTGTGTTGGTCATTTCCCAATTCTACAATATTTATGAAGCTAGTTTCTACACTGTCTACTTGATCCTCTTTGATGGGCATTGCCATGTCCTCTTGGCTCTTCCAAGCATCATCCCTTAGGACCTTAGTTTTGCTATCATGCTTTGGTAAAGTTGAAGCCCCTGCAAATAATGGTTGTTCTTGTACTTTTCGTGAAAGTGCTGTTTGTTGCGAACTCTTCCTGAATGGGTTCTGCTTTGTGCGCTCCATCATTTGGAACTGTTTACGTGCTGCATTGAAGTCAATCTGCTGGTTGTCAATGGTGCCAGGCTCAACTTCAGACTGCAGAGGTTTTGTGCTTGCAGGACTATAGCACAAACTAAATCCCTCTACGAGACGCTGAGGGGAGTCGGTCACATCCAAGTTCTCCAACGCACTCCACTGATCTTTGAAGATATCATTCTTTTTAGGTGCCTGACTTCGGATGATGTCCAATCGATCTGGCTTCTCTTCATCATTGTCCTTTACAGATGTGTCACTGACATGGTACCGGTGATTGCCGTTAGTCTCTCGGAACAGCTTCTCAGGTTTTCTGTCCTCTGTGTAAGTCTGCAGCTTAAAGCTACTCTTCTCTTTTAGAGTTGTTAGTCTGGCCTGTCTCTCAGGCGAGACCATATAAACCTCATTCTTCTCAGCTTCTGGGCTTGTTGGGTCATCCACAAAGGAGTAGAAACCCACATGGGAGCCTGTACTGCTTACAGAACCAGGACTGTTGGGTGTACTTGGCCGCCAGTGGTCCTCACTGGATCTGCTGTCTTCAAACACAGCCACTTGCCTGGAATAGACAACATCCCCCAAACCCTCTCCATTCGTGACTCTCACAGAGGACTGGGTCACTGAGATGTTATCAGAGTTAAATCGAAGGGAATCACCAGTCTGGCTGATGTTCCAACTGTCCTCTATGGAATATGGCTCACTGCCAGGGCTCAGAAAGCTCCGTAAGTCAGACTTCTCTAATTTAGGTGACAAAGGTTTCATCATCCACCGTTTAGGAATGCTATCCATGGTGTTTCTGGATAATTGGTGGTCTTCAGCAGGTGGAGGGACTTGTGATGCAGAAGTTTGATATGAGGAAGTCAGAATCCTCCCTTTCTCTCTGTTTTGTACATCTTGAGGACTCTTTGACTGTCTCTGGAAAAAAAGGGACACGTTTAATTTTAACTGCATTAATTCACTTAGTTGTGACGCAATGAATAACATTTTTAATCCAGTAGTAACATCAAACTTGGTTTATTATATTATTTGCTAGGAAAGTGCTTTAAATAGCTGGAACATTTTATTATGCATTTCTAACAATGAAGAATTCTTCATATCCAGACTTAATTTTTATTTATTTTTTTTACTTTAAGATGACGCGCATGATACCAAATAAAGGTGGTGTGAGAAATGCAGGAGGATCGGCATTCATCCCTCCACACCCTCATTTAATCACTGACAATAGGCATTGAAAGGTGTGCACTGAAATGAGAACATAATACTGGATGCCTCAAAAATCAAGTCATCCAAGGTGTGATATGTGTATTATATATATA
>JBCNYH010000002.1:34067356-34078962 GCA_039654325.1 Tandanus tandanus
CCCTCCCGTGAGAGCTCGGCCAATCAGCTCCCATGGACTCCCGGTCACGGATGGCTGTGGCATCAATCCGGATTCGATCTCCGGGTTGATAGTCGTGCACCTTGTCGATGCGCCACTCGGGAGCCCTTGTTCACTGTTTACATAGTGTAGAGATGCCTGTCAAGTATTTCCTTCCCTATCACATGACCAACACCAACCAGGGAGGGGCGTAAGCATGCACCTGCCCCCTCCGTGACATGCTATGCTGCCACCCGCCTCTTTAGGAACTGCTGCGCATGCGTATTTGGAGGCGACCCTAACACACAGGAAAAGTGCTATGTGCCGCCTCGTACGAATGAGCTCACAGATGCCCATGATTGGCTGGTGATCACTGTGAATGACAGGGAAGTGAGTATATGCCATCCCTCCCTCCCGTGAGAGCTTGGCCAATTAGCTCCCATGGACTCCCGGTCACGGATGGCTGTGGCATCAACCTGGATTTGAACTTGTGATCACTGGGTTGATAGTCACGCGCCTTGTCGATGCGCCACTCAGGAGCCAAACACTTACATTTTAAAGGTTTTCTTTTGGGTCTCAGACTGCAGAGGTGCATGCTGGGAGTATGGACATTTCACAACTGATGGTGTTTTGATTGGTTCTCTGTGTGATGATCAGTCTGTTGTGCTTGTAATCACCCCCACCCCAGATATACACAAATACATTCTTTGTCGCAACACGGAATATGAACTTGTTAAACGCATAAATAAACTAATACGACAGGTGATACAAACGAAGGCAGAAAACAGCGAGTGAAAGGCGGTGAGAAGAAAACTCAGTGTTAAATTCGGGAAATGCAGGGGAGATTTATTTATTTATACTCTTCTCTTATAATACCAACTTCAGACACCTAGATATCTTCGGGAGCTCCACCTTTAGGCAGTAACTAAATCTTTATATTTATTTTTCCCATATGCGGACATTACTGAAGTAGAGCAGTAGACAAGCCAGATCTACAGGTGCTTCTGTATTTTTGTGCATATTAATTACTTGTTTAGATACAGGTTTCTTTTCTTTTCACTTGTGCATGTAAGTGAAATATATTTAAATTTGCCATGATTGTGCAAACTCACTCACTCACTTGCCGAACCGTTTAATCCTGTTGGGTCACAGGGAGGCTGGAGCCTATCTTCCTAAACGGCTCGTCAGACCATTGCAAGGTAACACACACACACAACCACTCACACTCACGCCTAGGGTCAATTTGGAACAGCCAATTAGCCTAATGTGCATGTCTTTGGACTGTGGGAGGAAACTGAAGTCCCCGGAGGAAACCCAGACAAGCGCGTGGAGAACATTCAATCCCCACACAGAAACAGGACGTGCTAACCACTATGTCACCGTGTCACCCATATTGTGCATACTATTTTTAACTGTTTGCATGGCAGTAATACTTATAAAAGAGGCATGCAGTGATTTATCACAGTTCCATGGTCACATGTCACATTTTTATCGAACAGTGATGTAATTAATGCAAGCCAACTTTTTTCTGTCCCCATTCTCCAGGTTTTTTATTGACATTTGGTCATTAGTTTTCTACTGCTAAAAATAAAACGAGCAGTCGTGCTGTTGTGAGGTTGTGAGGTGTGAAATGAATGGACGGAGACTTCGTACTGCTCACTGTGAATTTTTTGATTTAAAAAAATGGGGCCTTTATTTAATTTATTAATAATTCATTACAGTGTATTTCATGTGTTTAGCAATTAAAAATTTATTTTGTGCTGTGTGTATTTGAAGTATAATACAGTACAATAGCGAGCAGCAGAGGAATCAGTATTTTCAGTTGAAGTTGTACTTTACTGTGTATCGTTTGTTTTTTTTTATCATTAAAGATATTAAAAACATATTACAGTGTCATGGTATCACATCACAAGTTCGATCCTAAGCCTGCGTTTCTGTCTGTGAAGAGCTTTTCTGTACGTTGTCCCTGAGACAGTTTGGGTTGCTCTGGGTCCTCTGGTTTCCTTTCACATTCCAAAGCATTCCAGTTGGAGGACTGGCTAAAATATAGCCATATGTGTGTGTGTGTGTGTGTGTGTGTGTGTGTGTGTGTGTGTGTGTGTATGTGCATCCCTGGTGTGATCCCGCCACATGCACAGAGTTACTGAGTAAAAATGTATTAAACTATTTGACAGATACCTACCGAACCAGACACTTTAAGGCCTTTATAGCTTTATGACACAGCCCTGTACCCATCTTGAATATCCCATTAAAACAAAAGGATTAACATGGAGTTGGTCCCCCTTTAACACTACAAGAGCTTACACTCTTCAGGGTTTTTACTGGATGTTGGAAGTGGCTACAGGGGTTTGAGCCCATTCAGGCATTAGAACGTTAGGGAGATCAGGCCCTGATGTAATGGCAGAAGACCCGCCATGTTGTTCAGTGGGGCTAAGGTCAGGGTTCTCTGTAGGCTGTCTGAGTTCTTTCACACCAACCCTGGCAACCCATTCACGGACCTCGCTTTTTGGCACCTTGCTCAATAGGTTTTGGTTAGATCACTTCAGTATCTAACAAAGTGGCGAATGCTGACGAACATTTTGGATTCGCCAAGTTTTCTGATGAACGTTGGTGGAAATCAGGCTTCACTTCTGTCATTAGAGACATTTAGTGATTTTTAGCGTCAATAAGCAACATCTTCGTGATTGTTTTGCGAACGTCTTTGCGAAAAACAACTGCCAAACATTAGCGATTGTTAGCAAATGTTAGCAACATCTGTCACTCTTTGGGAGCATTTGGGACCTTTTCCCAACTCATGGTAAAATTTCAGGCGAATGTCAGGCGAATTTTTGAATTGAATCACCCTTACCTCTATTGATGGACCCAACCCTATAAAAAGGGTGAGCAAACCCTCCCCAGCTTTGTGTTCTACGATGGCGAACCAAAAAGAACTTACCATTGTCTTGCAAACGTATCTTTGAGACAAGAAAACGTTTTTTGCAACCCTAAAAACTGTCTCTGAACTGTTGTGTAATCTTTTACCATCCCTGACAAAACCGATAATTTGCTACGTTTGTTAGCATTTGCCGCTCCGTGAGTTGCTAGCTTTCCAGCTCCAGTTAAGGGAAATCTCAGTTACTGCACACAAAGATATTCTCGACAGAATATGTCCACCTGAGCCCTGAGCCACCCAAAGTGCTCGCACAGGCGCTCATCCGAACTTTGGCAGGTACTTTTCTTCCTGCAGGGTGCCATGCCACCGGAGTAAACCTGGTACATTTATTGTATATCTAATTAAACTGTGGGTGGCACAGTGGTTAGCACGTCTGCCTCACAGCAAGAAGGTTCTGGGTTTGAGTCCTGGGCTCAGCGAGGGCATTTCTGTGTGGAGTTTGCGTGTTCTCCCTGTGCTTGCATGGGTTTCCTCCAGGTACTCTGGTTTCCTCCAACAGTCCAAAGACATGCACAGTAGGCTAATTGGTTGTTTCAAATTGTCCCTAGATGTGAGTGTGAGTGTGAATGGTTGTGCGTGTGTTGGCTCTGTGATGGTCTGTCAAGATGGTCAGGGTGTATCTTGCCTTTGCCCAGTGTCGGTTTGAGATACCGGGCTCAGCAAAGGGCGTTTCTGTGTGGAGTTTGCATGTTCTCCCTGTGATTGCCAAGGTTTCCTCCAGGTACTCCGGTTCGGGCGAATTGGCTGTTCCAAAGTGTTGCCCTGCGATAGACTGGCGAGCTGTTCAGGGTGAGGTCTGCCTTTAACCGGAGTCGGCTGAGACAGGCTCCAGCCTCCACGAAACCATATTAGGATTAATCAGTTCAGGAAATGAATAAATAAATGAGTAGGAAAGGAGGTGGGGAAAGGGGGCAAGGTGGGGAAAGGGGGCGTAAACTCCTGTGAATGATGAGTCTTAGAAGGTTCGGGCTGATTTCAGTAGCCAGCAGTTTCTTTCTTGAGCCATTTTCAAACACGATGATGTTCTCAGTATCAACACTGGCACTGATGTGGTTTAATACACAGATTAAACAGATACGTTTGTAGGTGTGTCGTATCTGGGTTTCGGTGATAATTGCCCATTCCCATGCAACAGCAGAACCTTAACAACACAGTGCCACGGTCATAAAAGTTGCACTGTTTCTAAACCTTGTGTGTAATGTCACATCCAGCATCACAGCAGTTTTCACTGCAAGCGCAATAACAAACTAACCCAGGGGCATCAGCTAAAGTACAACCCACCCACTGATTTATACCCGTTAAAGACTGCGTATGCCCTGAGGCTCCACATTACAAAGTGACCCTGTGTCGAGGCACACAAAATAAAGCAAAGGACAAACACAGACGTCCATACCCCCCACACCTCCCCTCACCGCCCCACCCCCAACTGAGAAACTAGACCATGAAAATCTATTCTGTCCCTGTGAGAAGAGCACCATGGCTACTGGTGTGACACGTCAAAGTATAACAAGCTAAAAGGGTTATGTACAATTACCTCTTCAGTGACCTCGTCTCATTTTAACCAGAATGTTGTATTCCTTTTTTAATTCATACCTTATATACTGAAGATAATCCCTCCCTCACTCACTCGTTTGCTGAAACGCTTAATCCTACTATTGGGGTCGCAGGGAGGCTGGAGCCTATCTCAGCCGACTCTGGGCGAGTATCAACACTGGCACTGATGTGGTTTGTGCCAAATGCTGTAAATGTAAATGATTATATCTGTGTTAGTATTTTTTAATTAACAAATTTGGGGGTCAGCACGATGGCGCAGTGGTTAGCACGTCCACCTCACAGCAAGAAGGTCCTGGGTTCTATTCCCAGGCTGGGGTGTTTCTGTGTGGAGTTTGCATGTTCTCCCTGTGCTTGCATGGGTTTCCTCCAGGTACACCGGTTTCCTCCCACAGTCCAAAAACATGCACATTAGGCCAAGTAGTGGTTCCGAATCGCCCCTAGGTGTGAGTGTGAAAGTGAATGGTTGTATGTGTGTTGGCCCTGCAATGGCCTGTCGAGCTGTTCAGGGTGTACCCCACCCTCACCCAGAGTTGGATGAGATGGGCGCCAGCCTCCCCGCGACCCGAATTGGGATTAAGCAGCTTAGAATTGATTACATTTTGGTTTTGGGTTATTAACAGCATATTATTCTGTGATGTGACAAACACTGTTTATTGGTTTCCATGAACTTTACCCTGTGTACAACCTCCTAATATCAGTACTACAGTTCAGTAATTTATATAAGTTTATAAAAGTTATATTAAATCACATATTGATATTTAAACAGTAGCAGGTAATTTTATTATTTAATTTAATCACAGCACTGAAAGCTCCTTTCACTGTGTCCGTATTTCATTTCTCACATGTAACCATGTCATTGGGACTGTTTGCTAAGCACAAATATCCCTGTATAGAGAGCATGCTGAACTTGACATCTTTTTGTGCTGCTTTTCAGTTAAGTGCCCTTTCAAAGGGATTTGTCACAAAACTGCCCACTGAAGTGGAAGAATGCTGTTCGTTTCTATGGAAACCTCACCCACGAACTGTCCAAAAAAAAAAAAGGATCACACAGCATGAGCAGGGTAACACAACATCACCATAAGCAAAATAACTGTAATAAAACAAACAAACAAACAAACAAACAAATAAATAAAACAAAGAAAATTTCTAGAGTTTAAGTCGCTTTAAATCATTAGTTCATACTGTGACTCAGAGGGTGTGACCGGGCTAACAGATCAGAAGTAAAAAAAAAAGCATATTCGTATATTAGCATCAACAGTTGAAAAGCATCACAGACTTGCTTCAAGCTGTAACTCTAAAAGACTCATCTGTGTTTCTTGTTGTCTATTAAATGATAAAGAATGACTCTGCCATGCAGCTTGCTTAGTAGTTTGCTGACCATTAGCTTCCATTATTAGTCTTATTAGCAACGTAGCTCCAGGGTCTTTGCTGGTCAAGTAGAAAATAAATGCAAGTTGGATGTTCTCCTGAACCTTTACTTTAAGAACCACAGCAAACACAGGCTTCCGAAATGTGATAAATATTTAATAATCTACATACATAACCAAGCAGTCTTACAGCTATTCGTTTTCTTTGCACACGGAAAGCATTTGATGGTCATAAGTACGTATCAGTCATCCTGAGCGGAAAAGAAGAAAAGGCTTTGAACGAAAGAGTAAACTATAAGGTAAGGTACGGGCAGATGGTGTGGTAGTTAGCACTCACAGCAAAAAGGTCCCGGGTTCAAATCCTGGGCTCGGCTCGGGCGTTCCTATGTGGAGTTTGCGTGTTCTCTTCGTGATTGTGTGGGGGTACTCCTGTTTCCTCCCGCAGTAAAAAGATTTAATTTTGAACTTATTTTATACTGTATTAATTCTACAAAGGAAATTTTGATTTCTGCATTTAACCCATCCAAAGTGAGCACACACAGACTCGGAGCAGTGGGCTGCTACACGCTGCAGAGCGCGGAGAGCAGTTGGGGGTTAGGCGCCTTGCTCAAGGGCGCTTCAGCCAAGAATGTGGATTAAGGAAAGGTGCAGCCCACCGCCAAACATTTTTCCTGCTGATTCGGGAATCGGACCGCCGACCTTTCAATCCCAAAGCTGCTTCTCTAACCATTAGGCTACGGCTGCCCCATTCTACCCAAAGATGTGCACATTAGGCTAATTGGTTGTTTTAAATTGCCCCTAGCTGTAAGTATTTGTGTGATCAGTTGTGTGTGTGTCGTGCGATGGTCTGGCGAGCTGTTTAGCATGTACCCAGCCATTGTCCAGAGTCGGCTGACACAGGTTCCAGCCTCCCTGTGAAGTTCCCTAGTAGGATTAAGCAGTTCGGAAAAATGAATGAACGAACAAAACCACAGCAACTTTCTCCTCAGGAGGGCAGCGTGAAAAAAATCCCACTTATCCCAATACACTTCATGGTCCCTTGGTGCGATTGCAGAAGCCGAAAAAAAAAAACCCAACAGGAATATAGTGGATGAGATGAGAGAGTGCATGAGCGTCTGTGTGAAAGGCCAAGCACTTCAACCCCTTCATTCTTGAACAGTTGCTTCAGGAATCTCATCAGAAAGCCCTGCCCATATCAGATAGCGCATACCTCCCCGTTAGTAATGGGAACACTCGACGTCCTGTCTGATAGCGCTGCTACTTCTTCACAGTGTCCCAGACCACACAGATCATGGTGCAGGTTATGAAATGCAGATCTCACATTTCTTTATGGAAGTTCAGTCCAAGGAATGCTCACTAAGAACAGATCGCGCTGTAATACGTCAGTCTGTGGACTCCGCAAAAGCTTAATCAGCAAAACACTCCAACGATGGTAAGAATTCCTGGAGTCTAATTCAAGTTTTCTAAGCCACACTGGTCCTCTGGCCAACAAGAGATAATTGTACTGTCCTGTTATAAATGTGTAAAAATAGTTACATCTGCATGTTTGCAGTCAACAACAAAGCAAATCTGGATCCCTATACAATATAGAGGCCACACTCCTGGATGTAGTATTTTCAGAACATTACAACATGGACAGCCATGATAATGATGATTATATTGCTGCTGCCGATGATGATGATGATGATGATGGTGATGATGATTAAGATAGTGAAATATTAGTTGAAATGCTGGAACCTGTTCATTCACCAGCACGGTGTCAAACCAGAGAAAACACATGTGGATTACATGTATTAAGGTTCCTGTACGTTTATTCCAGCCATAATAACAACCTCTTTTATTAAATAAATAAATAAATAAATAAATAAATAAATAAATAGTGCCGTATTTTGTCCGTATGTCCTACAGGCCATGTTTGTGCAGGATAGAGAACATACAGGGGGAAAGGCATGCATGCGTTTTGATCCAGAAATGAAAGATGAAACCCAGGTTCGAACAGAAAGCGGATTTTTAATCACGAGGCCCTGAATCTGCGTGTCCTGCGTGTGCGCATCTGCATGACCGCATCTGGGCGCCTCAGTCTGGAAAACCTTATAGACACTGACGCTTTCACATATTCGAAATCAGCGCCATTTATTACAAAACGGCAGGGTTTTATTTGGTCGGATGGATTTTGCCAATGATCAGATATGAAACATGGCGCATTGGCACAGGCGCGCGCTGCCACAGCTGGAAGGCACCGCGGAGGAGAGGGAGGATAAAGCGAGCGCGATCTGCAGGTGTGGCACCGGGAAGGAAACTCATCAACGCAGGATACATGTGCATGCAAAGGGAATAATGATGTAAAGATGTAAAAAAAAAAAACCAGACTTACTCTGCAGTGTCAGAATTTCTCCCCAGGAATGCTGTGCGCGCGGCTTCTTCTGATGCGGTTTGTTTGATTTCTTTGATGAAAATGCGCTACGACATCAATGTGGTTCTCATCAATGAGGAGTTTCCTCTCCGTCTTCTGGGTTTCTTCTGCACTGACACAGCAGCCTGATCAGATCCTTTAAATCTAAACAGATCAGAGCTGAAATGGAATGTCGGCGGCTCCGGCACTCCTCATTGCCCAGTCCAGTTTGTCCAGTCTGTCCTGTCCCCTTTTGTTGGGGTGTGAGGACTTCAGCGTCGATGGATATTCAGGCTATTTTCACCGCCCAGGTGATGAAAACAGAGGGTTCAGCTTTACCGCCCTCTCCTGGATGGGAAATGGGCTTCAGAGGAGTCTTAAAGCCGTTTATTTTAATTCTGTTTCAAAACGTAGGTTTAGTTTATATGAATGAGCTTTTTTTCATAACCCTGTTATAGGCTGCATAGCCCTTATATATATATATATATATAAAACCCATCTATGTATGATCTATTTTAATATAACCAGGCTACTGGCTACATAACCCAGCTATATATAACACTGCTATAGGCTGCATAACCCAGCTATATATAACCCAGCTATGTATGATTCATCATAACAAAACCAAGTCATAGGCTAGAAAACCCAACTATACATAATCCACTCACTCACTCACTCACTCACTCACTCACTCACTCACTCACTCACTCACTCACTCACTCATTTGCCGAACCACTTAATCCCATCCGGATTGCAGGATTGAGGTTGGAGCCTAGCTCAACCGACACTGGGCGAAGGTGGGGTAAACCCTGAACAGTTCACCAGACCATCTCCGGGCAGATCATGACATACATAATCATTCACACTCACACCTAGGCTCAAAGTGGAGCAGTCAGTTAACCTAATATGCATATGGACCGTGATCCAGATGTGCAATATCCAGCTATGCATGATCCAGATGTGCATGAATTAGATACGCATGATCCAACTATGCATAGTCCTGCTATGATCCAGGCTGTGCATAATCCAGCTATGCATGGTCCAGATGTGCATGAATTAAATATGCATGATCCAGCTTTACATAATCCTGCTATGATTCAGCTGTGCATAATCCAGCCATGCATGATCCAGATGTGCATGAATTTGATATGCATGATCCAGCTGTGTATGGTCCAGCTATGCATGATCCAGCTGTACACGATCCAGATGCATATTTGATCCTCACTGTCCTTACAATAAAAAGATGGCTTTTGCACCTTCTCATGTAAAAACATGTGTAAAGGATTTCACCTGCATTTGCTATTTTATAGTTTTCTATATGTTTATATAATTACACATGAATATGTAAAATGTAAAAACATTTAGTGTAATAGGTCCATGTCCTACAGTGGAAAAACATACATTTAAACATCAAAAGATAAACATAATATGAATTACATGCGAACATCTGAATGCACGGTGGGCAGTGGAAGCTTAGTGGTTAAGGCGATGGGTTAGTGATCTGAAGGTCAGCGGTTCAATTCCCCCTATCACCACTGTTGCATACTTGATTGTTTAACATAGGCTTCAATTAAGATCTAATTCATTCAAGGATGATCGCATTAGAGGTGCAACAGAAAAGAGACTGACGTGAATGGCAATTCGCGGCTGTCGCTTTTCATTATCAAAATGTTCTAAAATTTGTCTCGTAACATTCGCAGCATCGCATTTTGGTCGCCTGGTTCGTGAACTCATATCCAAAAATTTCAAACATGTCTGAGGCTCTAAGTGGTGTCTCAAACTCTTCTCAAACAGTCCGCAAAGTTGCTGTTTTGCTCGCAAATTATTCATTTTTCGTTCGCAAGGGGAAGCGACAAGTTGGAGACTTCCACACAGAAAGTTTGAGACTTGCTGGCATCTGCCATATTTCGTATACTGTGTAATCATTTCTATTTTATTCACAGTTTGTTCGCGCTGATAAAAAGCGAATGGTTTGAGAGCAAAAAGGAATAAAACCGGACTGATTTACGACCGGAGATTCGCAAAACATCCTCAAACCGATCGCGAAAATTACTCGCAAATCAGTCTCAAATTGTCGTGCCACTTTCTCACAACTTTCACGCGATATATGTATTATAATTAACACGCAAAATATTCGCTTGCATGTAGAGTTCCAAAACATTTTGACATAAATTTCAAAATTCGCAAAAAAAAAAATCTATTCGCATCAGTCAGTTTTCTATCGCACCTCTGGTGTAATCACCCCTTTAGTCCTCTCGACTAGACCACATGTTCGTAAATATGTGTGTAAAGAAATTAAATAATCAGGTCAGAGGGTACTCCAGGGACAGGGTTTTGAAGGACAATATAGGATCTAAGATAAATTATTTCAAGGTTGCCAGATTGGGCTTTTCAGCTCGTTTTATTATTTATTTATTTATTTATTTTTAATTTTTTTGTATACTGTATTAATTTCACAAAGGAAATTTTGACTTCTGCATTTAACCCATCCAAAGCGAGCACACACACACACACACACACACACACACAGTGGGAACACACACACTCGGAGCAGTGGGCTGCCACACACTGGGAGGTGGAGGAAAGGAAGGTGCAGCTCACTCCCTCCGCCACCACACATCTTTCCTTCTGGTTCGGGAATCAAACCAGCGACCTTTATGTTCTAAACCCGCTTCTCAAACCATTAGGCCACGGCTGCTCCCACATTCTTGTAAAATGGTTGCTTCAGGCTTTCTTGCACAATGAGAACTTCTTCACTGTACCATGGCTAAAGATTTGTATGGATTTACATCCTGTTCAAGGGTTTCCCCTTCAGGACAAAATAGTAAAGAAGATCATGTCTTGGGTCTGCAGTATTTGTTTTTGGGGCTGATGATGGTGAATATTCGGTTTAACCATCAGTCACAAATGTTACGTGCATACTTGGCCCCCTAGTGGCATGTCTGTAGAAGTACATCTGTAAGAAAAGGAGGAAGGGACCCCTTGTGTTAGTGCTGTTTTTGAACTGATAGATGGTGCTGTGTGCTTTTTTATTTCATAACTTTTCCAAGAGCCTCTTAGAGGAACAAACATACTAAAGAGAAGTCTAAATTGTTTTATAAAAACATCAGGGATGCAACCAGCTCTATGAAGTGTTGTATAAAAGAACACATCAGGTTTCAAATCTTATCAGATTTTTCATTCATTCATTTGCCGAACTGCTTCATACTACTAGGGTTCAGGGGGGGCTGGAGCCTATCACAGCTGACTCTGAGTGAAGGTGGGGTGCACCCTGAACAGCTCGCCAATCCATCGCAGAGCAAAACACACACACACACACACACACACACACACACACACACACACACACACACACACACACACA
>JBCNYH010000002.1:34084131-34100551 GCA_039654325.1 Tandanus tandanus
ACACACACACACACACACACACACACACACACACACACACACACACACACACACACACACACACACACACAATTCTGCACCCGTCTGCCAGTTGCTATGGTAACTTCACATGTTTTTCTCCATTTGCTCGGCGTGATCAGTGGGAATGTTGGTGGCGCAGAATGCTGGAACATTGCCAGCTCTCTCAGGGGACTCTCTCTCTCTCTCTCTTTCTCTTTCTCGGTCACACAGGCAGAGGAGGAGGAGAAGGGGTGTGGCCTTGTGGTCCAGCTCAAGATAACACCACAAAGGGTCATGGGCGTGAGCTGAAGGCATCAGTGCTAAGGTTATTTCTCATCCACCTGGTAACGTCACTCATAAAGTCGTGTGTAAATGATTCCATAAACATTTATGTTGTGTTTTATTAGACTTTGCTCCAGTATTTCTCGTCTACAGTATAATATCGAGGGATTATTTTTCTGTTTGTTTTATGTACAACCTACATTTTCAATTTCACAAATTACTATAATGCTACATATAACATGTGTCCTTGTGTTTGCAGTAGGTGTCTGCCTGAAGTCCGTGACACACATAACAATGCTGGATTATTCCATTGTGATTTTTACTGGACCTGCCATGCAGCCCCTGGCACAGAATGGAGTGCTACCCACCCAGATCCAAGCCGCCAAGTCCATCCAGCTCCCACCTTCAGCAGATACATCATCAGTAAAACAAACCAGTTCATTAAACAAAGCGCAGTCTGAATTCAGCAACATCCACCAAGCCTGAGGTTAATGAGTCGTTTAGTACATAGTGACCCAATAAAACCTCCCAGATTTAAAAAAAAAACAAAAAAACATTTAAGGTAATCAAATTATTATTCACATACATGAAACTTAATTCAGAAACTTTATTATGGATGGAGGTGGAGGTGCTTGTGTAAGATTCTCCTTACAGTTTTCCAGGAAATCCCTATAGCTAAAGCATGCTTCCGTGGCGATTTTCTTTTCAAAGCTGAGCCTGTTACTCTGAAATTCTCAACCTGAAACATCTTCGAGAGGTCCTTTGTGCGGCGAATGCTTTCACAGGGAACGCATGGCATGCTTTGTGCGGCGAATGCTTTCACAGCGAACGCATGGCGACCTTAACACCGCCTCTCCTGCCTCACTAAGTTTCATGTGTGCAAATAATAATTTAATTTTCTTTTACCTTTTTATTATTATCATTATTTACTTACCTTTGAAATGTGGGTGGTTTTATTGGGTCACACTATATTAACTACATGGAAACATAAACACAATGCACATTAAAGTGTACATGTGGTTAATTTGTATTACTAGCTCTTTAAAACGATCAGCGGTTTCGTCAGTCTATACTTGTTTCCATAAAGTATCTACTAATACAATTATTTAAGGGTCACATGGAAAAATTTGTACCAATCCCAGCTGACTTGAGGTGCGAGGCAGGGTACTCCCCGAACGTCGAGTGTAGAGAACACTTGGGATGTGGAGAAGAATGTCACGCGTTTCAACATGAACAACCCATGACATCAAATGATACAATATTATTTATTACAGTTATGTCAGTTTAATGATGTACAGATTAGGGAAAGCCGCTTAATCCTACCAGGGTCACAGGGAGGCCGGAGCCTATCTCAGCCGACTCTGGACGAAGGCGGGGTACACCCACCAGTCCATCACAGGGCCAACACACACCAACCACTCCCACTCACGCATAGGGGCAATTTGTAACAGCTAATAAGCCTAATGTGCATGTCTTTGACTGTGGGAGGAAACCAGAGTACCTGGAGGAAACCCACAGATGAAAACTGCACTGAGGGATATTGAGGTGAAAAAAACCCTTGTTTTTATATTTCATTTTATTTCAATATTCAGCACTATTCAGAGATCTTTTTTTATTTTTTTTGGAAACACGTGCATTATATTATTTATTACTTTGTGGTTTAATTACCACTTCACAAATGCAAACGTTAAAAGTGCAACATGTTTGGCATTTGAGACGACGGGAGCAGTCAGGATAAGCACCCACGTGGAATTCAAAGGGACCATAGTCTTAATTAAAGCTCTTTAAAATGTAATCAGAATGAGTGCTTTGGGAACGAGAAGAGAGCCAAAATGTCACCAACAACCTGCTCCTTATATTCTGCTTTGCCTACAAATGGAATCCAGGCTGTTTCAGTGCCGTCATGTTCATCGTAAATTGCTTTGTGCATCTCGGCATGACGTTAAACTGAAATCTGCACGGTCTGCTTATTAATTCAGAAATCATATTAAATGGTCGATTAGACTTTAGTATATACTACATGGGAATGGAGCGTTCTGATTGGTCCACTCAGTCAATCTCAAGTTTTCAATCTCAGGATTAAAAACATTATTCCAAGTGGATAATGCTTAAATAAAAACAACTGATACTCACAGATTGTCACCGTCACTTGGAGCAGGTGCTGTCATCATTATCACGCTTTAAAATGGAAAAAATTATAAATAATAAATGAAAATCTAGGGCGGCACGGTGGCACAGTGGTTAGCACGGCCGCCTCACAGCAAGAAGGGCCTGGGTTCAATTCCCGGGCTCGGGGCGTTTCTGTGTGGAGTTTGCTTACGTGCGTTTCCTCTGCGTACTCCGGTTTCCTCCCACAGTCCAAAAACATGCACAGTAGGTTGATTGGCTGTTCCAAATCGCCCCTATGTGTGAGAGTGTGAATGGTTGTGTGTGTTGGCCCTGCGATGGCCTGGCGAGCTGTTCAGGGTGTACCCCGCCCTCGCCCAGAGTCGGCTGAGATGGGCGCCAGCCTCCCCCTGACCCTAATTAGGTTTAAGTGGCTTAGAAAATGAATGAATGAATGAATATACTTAAACTCTTGACGAGAGTTAAAAAGACACGTGTGAACTCGGTGTTCACCCACATCTTCCATGATTTTTAAAAATGTAAGAAATAAACTATAAAAATCCAAAAAAAAAAAAAAAAGTAGTGTGCTTTTTTACTTCTGTTCCCATGTAGTATATACTAAATACTATACAGTTATGCACTTCAGGCTCGGAGGATGTCACTAAAGTTCATTTTCGGTGTACACACCTCGCCTCCAGTGCATAAATTAAGTAATAAGTATATACATATAATGTTTTCTGGTTATAACAAGTTTAATACTGATATCTTTTGCAATTGCATATAAATTCCCAGTAAATTTAGCGTAGGCGTGCGTTCGACTGTAGCCTCGTCCAAACTCACACTTCAGGACAGTGACTCTCTGATTGAGATCTGAAATCTCCTCCTCACTCTGTCCCTCATACTCTTCTCATTAAAATGATAAATTGCTTCATACTGCTCAGCACCCGGATGCCATGGCAACAGCTAGAGGAAAATCCGTTTGGTTTGCTTGGAAGAAATAAAATAAATAAAGCAAAAGTACATTATGGACGGGATGTGGAGGAACGAGGGGGCGTTCATAAATTGTGGAGGATATAAAGAACACCAGTCTCACGAATGTTATCGGGAGTTCAGGTGGGCTTGGAAACGAGGACTAGTACCCATCTGAGTTTTCATACTGTATCTGCTGACAAAGCGCAGTGCGTTCAACCATAAAGCTCAACACAGCTGAGTTGTGATGAATCTCTTCCATATTCATGTATTCCATTAAACTTGTGATCACTGAGTCCTTACAAAAAGATGTTTGGCAGCATCCGTCGATCATCGGTATCTTTAAGCTCTGGTTATCGTTTGATTCGCATCACGCGAAAGTTCAGTTCAGTTGAACCCTGTACCCGCCACTTCGTGCCACCTGAGAAAATTTCACCTCTCGTCGCTCATTTCACCGACGTGGTACACTTTCAACCTTGAGGTGGCTGGGCCATAAGAGCAGAAGACAACATAAGCTCACATTCTTGTTTGGTGAAAATAGGAACCTGACGCTACCGAAGGCGCAGGCTCACCAAAGTTAGGCAGCTGAAGATGTTCAGTTTCGAAAGGTTTTTGCCCAACGTAGCCTCAAATTCTTTTCTTGGCTGTGAAGAAAGAATGGTGTTGTGAGGTTTTGCTCTTGTAACCCACCCAGATGTGAATACGGACCGAGAGTATATTTGCAATTTTAGGTGAAGCGCAGCTAAAAAGATTTTGGTTCTCATTAACCTTTAACCTCTGAAGACCAGGAATGAGTGTCAGAGGTGCTGCATGACATTATCTTCTCCTTAACTGTCATTATTGGCCTGTTTTGTTATAAAACCAATTAATTTTAATCTTTAGATTAATATATTTGCAGTGACTAGCTTTAAACTAATAAACACAAAGGTAGATGATAAATAATATTCAAATTGTTATTAATATTATTAATGTTATTAATATGATGGTGGCCGGTGCAGGGGTCATTAACACTCGCGTACAGGAGGAAACTAATGGTTTCAGAAAGACATCATGGATCCGATTCCATTTTATTTCCAAGAGACCCCACTGCACTTCATCTTTATTTAATCTACCTGGAACTGAATGGGGAAATGCAGTCCACAGTCCAAAGACATACACATCAGGCTAACTGGCTGTTTCAATTTGACCTTGGGTGTGGATGCGAGTGTGAATGGTTGTGTGTGTGTTGGCCCTGCGATGGTCTAGTGAGCAGTTCGGGGTGTATCCCACCTTCGCCCACTGCCGGCTGAGATAGGCACCAGCCTGCCCGCGACCCTAGTAGGATTAAGTTGTTCAACAAATGAGTGAATGAGTGAGTATATTAATATATTTATTTGATACTTTACTACTGTATAAAGTACCAAAAACATCATGCAGAAGACAAATCGTTGTAAAATACCGTAGAATAGACGCTGTGGTGTAAGACTGCAATGACGTAATCAGTGGTACGCTGTATCTATTATGTTCCAGTGCTGTTGCTGAGATACTGTATAATGTGTCCGTATGAATGTTTACAGGTATACCCGTGGTACAAACAGGTCTACGGATGAAATAGGTTCTTGTGTTGATTATAAAGAGGCCGTTTTCAGTTTCTTTCTTTCTTTTTTTTTTTTTGTTCCTAGTAAAATTACTCTGTTAGTTTGTACCAAATACAGAAAGTGACTTCATACATTTATATTGGATTTTGTTCTTTTATTTAGTTGGTCTTTTTTTTTTTTTAGCACCCAAAAAGTTGATCCAGTTCCCCAACCATGAGTGCTGTTTATCTCTGTACCACTTGAACCTGTAAGCTAATACACTGTGATTAGCCTCCATATTCAGGAAGTCAGACATCAGTCACCAAAAATAAATAAAGAAATAAATGAACACAGTTAATAAATATTTGCTGTTACACAAATGTTATTAAGAAGAATAAAATATATCTTTGAATACATTTAATTTGAATACAGTATCATGCTCATTTCATAGCTTTTCAACTGTGCTGAAAAGTTTAGCAATTTTAAAGCAGTATTAAAATTATATTATATTATTTTATATTATATCATATCTTCACACGTCTCCGTGTTTTACTTTCAATGTGCTTCATTTGCCATAACAATACAAATACAATCACTGATCAGTTTTAATTCATCACTGTGACAAGGCTGAACTTCCTACTGATACAACCACTAACATGACATGCAGTAGTCCATCGGCAAGCGAGCACAAGCCACAGGCTTTTCAATACCAGAGAAAAACATAAGCAAAATATGCAGGCAGGAAATGCCTTAAACAAACCCCCTCATTTATTAACACACTCTTATTACTAGAATCTATAACTCTACCCATTTGCCCCTTGGGGCACTTCCCTGTGCTTTATCTGTAAGTGCTCAGAATGATGCATTCCTTTATTGGAAATAGTAATCTTTTTTCCTTTTCTTTTCTTTTTTTTTTTTAGAAGGCTTTTTAGGGAAATGTAGCACATTCTGACACGGAGCTTATGGCTTGATATCTGTCACTTACCAAGTATTTATCCTCCATGGAACCTCCACATGGGAACTCCTGATGCTCCCAGGTTTCAGCAGGATCTGTGGAATCTCACGATATGCACCATGGGTTCCTCCATGAAACTTCTTCAGTACTTTCTTGGAGGAACTAAAAATGATTCTCTCCAGATTTAAACAGGATCTGCAGAGGACAACTATAAATATATCAATTTAGGCACTGCCTAAAGGCGGAGCTCCCAAATAATATATATATTGATGGGTGTCTGAGGCTGGTGGTATAAGAGTAACGCGGCTCTTTTTATGGCTGAATCAGCTTAAACCCTGAAGAAAGGAAATAAGTAAATAAATGAATGAATACATAAAAAAATATCCCCTGTGTTTCCCACCTACGGTCTGAAGCGAAAGAAGGAAAGGCTAACACTGAGTTTTCTTTTCACTGCCTTTCACTCACTGATTTCCGCCCTCATTTGTATCACCTGTCTTGCTAGTTTAATTGTCCGTTTAATGAGTTCATGTTCCGTGTTCCCGTTAATGTTTGGTGTTGTTTTGCTCAACGAAAGTCTGTCTGCCTAACTGAGTTTGATTGTGCATTTTTTTATTCCGTGCGAGTCTGAGTGATGCTGTATGAGCCTGTATTTTTTGGGTTTCATTTTCGCTAAGAATAATACATTTTTTTCTTGCTGCCCATAATGATGCAAATCAACAATACATAACAGCCAAACAGCATCAACTCAGTCACGGATGCAGGACAAACATTGAAGTTCTGTTGCATGCCTGTGGGGCTCCCCTCAGGAGCTACGATAATATCAACATGAGTTACTTGACATACAGATTCGTGGCTAGTGATCCAAGGTGAACACATGAGGTCGCTAAACCAAATACTATTGAAAAATCTAAATCTGTATTGCGTATGTCCTCGGCTCATTATTATTATGATCATCGACACCAGTTAGAAGGGGAATAAACATGGTGGATTTCAAGTAGATCCGCCGAGGGGCCTTTATGTTTATGGAAGTTACGCCCTTATCCTGAGCAAATTATCTCATTTAGAGAACTAAGCAGTTGAGGGTTAAGGGCCTTGCTCAATGTTCCAACAGAGGCAGCCTGGTTTCTACCGGGGCTTGAACCCACAACCTTCTGATCAGTAACCCAGCCACCACTGGCTCTTGGTAAGTAACAATATTTTAATTCTTCCTGGTAATTTTACCGACGTATACATATATGTGGTGGCACACATGCCTATAAGTTCCATGTGTCAAAGTGTTACATTCCCCATTACTGTACTACACTGAAAAATGCTAACTGCATTAGCATTAGAACTATTACAAGCCAAGCATTTTTGAGTGCAGCATTTCAAAGGACATCAAGCTCTCTCCTGCATGAGGACAAAGCTGGTCGATTATTTGTATCTCCAAGTCAATAAATTGTAAGATAACACCACAGTAAAAGACATAAATAGATGAAATCCACTTGACATCATAGGCACAGACAAATGTGCTTAAAATCAAGTACCAACAGATAAAAAGGCCACAATACAAAATAACCACTTCACAATCAAACCCTTGTGTTCATCTATGAGATCTGAAAGTTTGTGAAATAAAATAGATACGTGTAGATGTTCTTCATTAGATGTCAGTGCAGACAGTTCCAGTCGAGACAGAGAGATATATGCTGCTGTCTCACAGATATTGTGCTCATTGTATTGGCTTGAAGCAGCATTTTCTGGATATGAGAAAAGATTTTCTCCCCTCACAAGTCAAAAATAAAAGATGCGCAAAATGAAAATGAGAGTCTGAGTGATGCATAGCGATATGTGTACAACCTGCATCATTCGCTGTCCTGGATGTTGTGCCTCGTCACTCTTTGAACCGCCTTCCGCTCTGCAGCTTTTTGTAGAAGTTCTCCTGATGGATCTGAGGGTGATCTCGATCGATAAGCACCAGCGGGGTCTTGCAGCGCAGACTGTGTCCCTCCATGGTTTGATCAAACTTGGGAAGCTGGGGAGGCTGAGGGGGCTGAGAGGTTTGCAGAGGCTTATGAGAATCCAGGTCAGCCTCACCGGTTGAAGAGCATGGTGAGCTGTTCTTGATGTGACGGTATCCTCTGGAGCCCTCGCGGTTCAGGTCATTGAGTTCATATGACTCGGTCATGTTCCCATTGGAGTTTCCTCTCCACTCCCAAGGATTGGCAGGGTTGGAGACCATATGGACAACAGGGTGGTGGGTGGCATGGGCATCCACTGTGATGATCCCAGAGCTACTGTCACGCTCTGATGGTGGGCGGTACGGGGGTGACTCAGTGCCTGTAACAGAGGAGGTGGCAGAGGAGGATGATGCCTCAGAGGATTTGGGTGTGCTGGATAGCAGACCTTGCTGCTTGGACATGGCAATGACCTGCATGATGCGAGGTTGGTTCGTTGCCCTGAGTGCACCTGGAATATTGGCCCCACTCTTTTCTGTGATGGACAGCCACTTAGCGCGGGTGCTCGCATTCTTTGGAGACACTGGAGGAGGGACCGGTGGCTTGGGGGGCATCACTACCCTTGCTCCAGTTGGTGCATTGGCTGGCTTGGTCGGTTGTGGTATGTTGGTATTGTATAATGTGGGTGGTGTGCTGTCTTCCTCAGTGGTGTCATCACCAAAGTCTGAATCCTCTTTACTGCCTTCTTCGCTCTGTAGACTTGCACTGCGCATCTCCAAGGACTTCTGCTTCCATTCAGAGACTAGCTGGTGTGAGCGCATTGGGTCAACAGGAACAGGCACCGTTACCAGTCGCCTGGCTGGCTCCTCTGGGCCTGCAGCTGTAGCACGTGGTAAAGTGTTGCTGAATGTCACCATAGTCTCCTTACCCATAGCGCTGCGGGGTGCAAGAAGCTCTACGTCTACACTGGCTCGTTTCAGGCTACCCAATGATGCCTTCTCCCGCTGGATGGGGCGGTTCAAGCCGTCCAAGGAAGATGGTAATGTAATCTCTTCATTGCTCTCTGAGGCATGGCCTTTATTGTAAACCGAGTCGTGGCCTCTCTGGGCAAGAGCTCGAAGGGCGTCCTTCGGAGGGGGTGGGGCAAGAACAGGAATGATATCCTGCACAGGTTTGAAGTTAGAAACGGCATAGAATGCCTGGAACAAATCAAAAAAGGAACGAGTGAACAATTTTCTGATTATATACACATGATGGATCCACTGTATTTTTTTTTTAAATGTAAAATATTTAACATAACAGTGTATAAATAGGGGTGGCACGGTGGTGTAGTGGTTAGCACGTCTGCCTTACAGCAAGAAGGGACTGGGTTTGATTTCCCGGCTCAGGCGTTTCTGTGTGGACATTACATGTACTCCCCATACTTGTGTGAGTTTCCTCCGGGTACTCCGGTTTCCTCCCACAGTCCAAAGACATGCACAATAGGCTAATTGGCTGTTCCAAATTGCTCCTAGGTGTGTATGTGAGTGTAAATGGTTGTGTGTGTGTTGCCCTAGGATGGTCTGGTGGGCTGTTCAGGGTGTACCCAGCCTTCGACCAGTGTTGGCTGAGATGGGCTCCAGCCTCCCTGGGACCCTAATGGGATTAAGTGGTTTGGCAAATGACTAATTGAGAGAGTAAATAGATAGAGTATAGATTACAAAAATGTAAAAAAAAAAAGAAAAATATATCAGTGGATGTGAAGGGACCCTGATTCTCACTGATGAGAATATTTTTACATGTAATCTAATTCTGAACTGAGGAAAAAGATCAAGGCAAGGAAGAAATGATTGACATGAAAATCCTCTGAGGGTTTGCTCTCTTCTATCTTCAATACTACGTCTTGGAAGAGGGAGATATCTGTTACACTAAGGTAATCAGCAGAGCTTCCAAATGTATAATGGCATAGAAAAAACCAGCCTCACCAGGTACACAGCGATTCCGGCACCGATGCAAAAGCCCACATAGACATCAATGGGGTGGCTGCGGTACTGTGTGATCTGAGTGAGACCTGTCAGGGCAGCTGCGATGGCGAAGGCGAACACCAGGACAGGTTTCAACAGCTTGGTGCTGTCTGAGATCGTAGAGTTGAAATACATCTAGAGGAAGAGAAAGCACAGCAGATGGTTCATAACCACATACACAAATTCCTACCCATCAGCCTCATGATCTTTATACGGCGACAGGCTGGTGGCTGAAGATGGGATGTGATTGGATTATTTCTACACAGTATACCAGTTACCTGGCAAATTGATGCATTTATAAATTATTAAATATATTTTTCTTATTTAATACCAAAAGCTGTACATGCAAAAAATCCGAACAAATAAATAAATGATAAAAAAAATTGTAAATGTTTATGTTAATAAATTGACACTTTTTTTCTTGTTCCTAATTAAAAAACAAACAAACGGCAATTATAATCTTTTTTTTTTTTTTTGGATTTTTCCCCCATTTTCTCCCTTGAATTTAGTCGTATCCAATTCCCACCCATCTAGTATGACCCTCCATATCACACAACCACCTCCAACCAGGGAGGGGCGTAAGCATGCACATGCCCCTTCAGTGACATGCGATGCTGCCACCCGCCTCTTTACGAACTGCTGCGCATGCATATTTGGAGGCGGCCTAACACACTCAGAGGGTAAACGCTATCCGCCAGTGAACCTATGCCCGCCCTCCCTCCCTCCCGTAAGAGCTCGGCCAATTAGCTCGCTTGAACTCCCGGTTACGACTGTGACATCAACCTGGATTCAAACTGGTGATCTCCGGGTTGATGGTGGCGCACCTTGTCGATGCGCCACTCGGGAGCCTGCAATTATAATCTTTACTCAAACTGTTTATCTTGTCTATCAAGAACAGGATTACGTTTGGATTTGTTTAGTGGTTTATATTGTTTGTTTTGCTTTGTTCAGACAACAGACACACGTGCACGCCGAGAGGGAGAGACTTACTGAAATATAAACAGCAGCAAAAGAAGAAAGAGTTGCATGCTGGGAAGGAAAGGTTTTCCTGTCACAAAGGAAAGCAAATGTCTAGAGTAAGGCAAAACCATGGGAAGCACTCGGGGTAAGGAAAAAAGAGTTAAATACACAAAGTGCAAAAATAAAACTCATTCATAATCATTATTGACAGGCTTTTTCATTAGGAGTTCACTGTTCTCTTGATCCTCGGCCAACACAGGATTGTGGGATTACCTGGCGGAGAGGATGGCATGGTGGTCATGGCCGGAGCAGATGTCTTTAGTGATGTAGGGATTTTTGTCACAGGAGACTCCGGGGAGGGTGTAATTGGGCTTGCATACAGTAAGAAAGAAGGGTGTGTGGTAACCGGTGGCAATTTGGATGACGTCAGTGACCAGTGCCGTAGCACAAAGCCCGAACATGTGAACACCTGAAAAGGTGAGAATGAAGAATGGAACAATTCTGAGAAAAATTCCCAAATTTACAGTCTTTAATCGTTCTGATTATTACACGTTGTATATGTATGCAGAGGTGGACAGTAACAAACTACATGTAGTCTATCTGTTCATTAATTCTACTCTTAGGGTCACGGGGAGGCTGGACAGAACAGCCTGAGTGATAATCACAATAAAATTCAAATTGTTTTATCCAAAACCCTTATAACAGGATGTTAACATGCGTAAACATGTACAGGTAAGTCATTAGCTAGCTGTGTAAACTAAATTAGCTAGCCTGATGTTTGGATATGTTACAGAATGAAAGCTCTGCATTAAATGTAAGGTTTCACATCAGTGTTCTGTAGTTTACTGAAGTGTTGCTACAGTCTAAAACGAATAATCAGGTTGATCTGTCAGGGGAATCTTTGCTAGCTAGAAACGTATAAAATAACATGAGCTAGCTAGCTAACTAATCAACTTAGCAAGTTGCTGAAGCTAAGGCTAAGTCTGCTGGTCATTTTTGGATTTACATCTTGCTATAAAAAAAAATTAAACAGCAAAGAGTTTATACACAACCATCTTATGAATGATATAAGAAAATGCTTAGCATTACGAACGTTTCAGGAAAATCACAGATGTACAGTCTGAAGCGTTTGTTTTTTTTTTTTTACCAAATTTATCTAATCTTCCTTTCCTAATTTACTGCTTCCCTCTTTTTTACTCTTAAAGTGAATAATCAGTCGACTGCGAGATGCAGAAGGCTACCATCGTGACCTTCAGTTCATCCTAACAGAGGTAGATGAAGTGGAATTGTTAGGAATCACTATCCAAAAGGATCTCACTTGGACCCACATTGAAAAGAAGATGGCCATGAATGCTGGAAGGCGTCTAGGCCTACTTACAAGAGTTTACCCTTTCTTCAGGCCAGACCAAAGAGCCAAGCTCAGGTCTCATATGGAATATGGGGCAGTGATTATGGCTCTGTCTTAGTGATCCGAAGGTCAGGGGTTCAAGCCCCAGTACCACCAACCTGCCACTGTTGGGCCCTTGAGCTAACCTTGAATTGCTCAGCTGTATAAGAATGATAAATTTAAGTGGCTCTGGATAAGTAATGAATGTAAATGAATATGCCTCTTCTGGCTTGATGGGGCATCACAAACCCTTTTGTCATGGCTTACCACAGAGAAGAGCCATTAAAATCATCAATCTTCCACAAGATAAATTTGAAGCCAAACAGATCCAACCCTTCAGCCAGAGGAGAGGGGTGGGTGCCCTAACACTTCATCGCTGTTTGTACCATTGAGAAGCACCTGCACTACTCAACAGCCTAGTCCCAAAGCTCAAGGCCATGAAACAAGTAATTCGGTAATACAGCTGCCAAAATGCAGCAACCTTTGAGTCCCTGTTCTCATGGCGAACATGACTTTTCACCAAATGGTAGGCACCATCTCTTCTCCAAACGGTCTACAAACGTTCTTTGTTGTCGTCAGGAATGTGGCGACTTGTTAAAGAATACTTGGTGAATAATGCACAAACTCTGCGTGAACGTCTCTGGTCGCATGACCATGACGCTACATGAAGGTGATTTGGCAAGCGTTTGGCAAACAGTCAGAGAACAATTGGTACAGCCGCCACATCCACCAAAATGTTGCTGATTGACCAAAAAGTTGCTAGAAAGGCGTCAACCAATCGCCAATTAGTAATTCCCTGCTGTGGTGAACAGTTCAAAGATGTCAAGAAAGTGGCTAGTCACCGCTTTCATCAAACGTTGTTCAAAGGCAACATTCCTGTGATAGGAAAAAAGAAAACATGACTGTACATTATAAACACATATGGTTTGCGCAGCCATTAGAGAAGAGTCTGAGAACTTTTTTCACTTACCAACAAAACGCACCGTTCTGCGGAGGAAGGAGTTGAAATTACATCCACCAGCATTGATGCTTCCCTCATTCCCAGAGCTTATTTTGAGTCTGGACTGCATGCAATACACAATACCCTCTCCAATCATAATCTAAACGGAACACAACACAACCCCAGACAGAATTGTCTCAGTACAATGGCACTTTTAATTATAATATATAGAATAACTGACTGACGACACACAAAGGACTTCTCCTTTTTTTAATTTAAAATCACATTTTGTCTATAAAGCTATCATTTCAAAAATCAGGTCCATTAAATTTGCAGCATGTTGCCACTAACAGGACATGAAGCACTAATAAATGAAAGGGAACTTTGAGGACTAATAAATGGTGAAACGTCTAGACTAATAAAGTTCATCTTGTTTTTTATGTGGAGCGCACTCACAGAAGCAGCAGGTCCAGCAAAGGCGAGACTCAGCAGCATAAGCAGGGGGATAAGTTCTTCTCCGCTCTCCACATAAGGCATGCTAAGCGAGCGATCATGGCAGCGAAAACCCACCTGCGCTGGCTGGAGCACATCTGTCAACTCCAGGAAGTAGAGAGAGACCATAGACGAAGCCACGATGGGCAGCTGTGTCACATGAGTAACAGGATGAGAATGAACTTATCAATCCATTACCAAGCAAGAAGCTCGTAGAATATTAGTTTGCGTTAAAGCCGAAGCTGTATCATTGTCCAGGATACTGGACACAATATTTCCTGATGTACAGCTTTACCCAAAGAACCCCTCAAAAAAACAACCTAAACAATGTGCTCCATAATTCATGGCACCATCAAGAAAATAAGCCAAAACGAAGACACATAATGGATAGCACACACAAACCTCATTCTATTACGTAACACACAACCATTCACACCTCACACTCACAAGGGGCAATTTAGAACAGCCAGTTAGCCTAATGTGCATGTCTTTGGACTGTCGGAGGAAACCAGAATACCCAGAGGAAACCCATGCAAGTACAGAGAGATTATGTAAACCCCATACATAAACGCCCTCGCCGGCCCGGGACTCAAACCCAAAACCTTTTTGCAATGAGACAGACATGAAAACCACTACACCACCATGCAACCCCAGAGGTACCAATATTTATCAAAATTCATGACGCCATCGATTTTTTTAAAAAACTGGGCCAAAACAAGCATGACCCAACAGCATATGATCTGGGCAGCACGGTGGCGTAGTGGCTAGCGAGTCTGCCTCACCGTACTGGGTTCGAGTCCCGCACGCTTAGGCGTTTCTCTCTGTGGAGTTTGCATGTTCTCTCTGTGCTTGCTTCGGTTTCCTCCAGGCACTCCAGTTTCCTCCTACAGTCGAAAGACATGCTAACTGGCTGTTCCAGATTACCTCTGGGTCTGAATGGCAGCTTCCCTGCGACCCTCATAGGATTAAGAGGTTTAGAAAATGAGTGAGATGAGAGAGTGAGTGAGTATATGGCCATGATTTTGTGTACTTGGTGGCAACGTCCACCTACCTCCTTTGTACTGAAAGCGTTTCGATATTTCCCCTGTGCTGAATGGATGGCAAAGAGATTTTACATGTGTGCAACCTCATATTTTACACCGGAGAAAAGTTAAGAGGTGAAAGGCAACAAGCACAGATCTGAGCTGAAAGCAATTTATAAGTATTACAGTTTTTTCCAGGAATAACTGCCTGCTTGCATTCACTTTCAATAATTTAGAAGTTTTAAATAAATATGCTACGAAGATGTTTAGAGAAAAAGCAAATATTATTTAGGAAACTAGGTTCATATAAGAACGTGAAAGCTGACACACATGTAAGCGAGCTTGTCCGAAAGTACAAGCGAATTTTGAAGGGAATTGAATACATTTGAACTGGAATTCGCATATTTTCAGAAACAGTGGGTCGAATTTGAGGTAAATGATCTGTATTCACAGTCTTGGTGAAAAATTTCGGACCTGCGCAAAATTTGGTGTGAAATTATAATTTTTGACACCCACCAATATGATAATCGCAGATTCTGGAAGCTTTTTCGAAGAGACCGATAATCTCGTGCATAATGGCAGTATTTTCAGCCGGATCCAACCGAAAACGACATCGCACTATTTCGCGGCTATATCTCTTACTTGTGCGTCAGCTTTAATGTTCACATGTTAATTCTTTTGCTAATTAACATGAATGGTGCCAATAATTATGGAATTACCCATATCATTAAACAGCGCACAGTGGTGATATTCATAGTAGCGCTCACCTCTACGAAGTAGAAACAGGGTAATAATGTTAAGCTGTCTTTGGGTGGTTTCTTCTTGGTGACTTCACGTGCAGGCATCATTATGGATTCTGTCAATCACTGACCTAAAGAAAAAAATAACTTAATGGTTAATTTTCTTCACGTTTTTTTTTTTGTTCACTGCTGTCATCCTACAGACCCACATCAACTGTAAAGCTTTTTACAGAAAGTAAATCACGTCTCCTCCATCTCAACAAGCATAGCAACATAATCCAAAAAAAACCCACACTAAAACAAAATTATTATTATTATTATTATTATTATTATTATTTTATTTTTTTATTATTATTTTATTTTATTTTATTTTTTTTATTATTATTATTATTATTATTATTTTATTCTTCTTCTTCTTCTTCTTATTATTATTATTATTATAATAACCATTATTTTAATAAAGTGAACTCTGTGTGCACTGTGCAAGAGCATCTCTTTAACCCCTTTCAGAGTTTATGTATATACTACATGGAAAAATAAAATAAACCAAACTAAAACTAGCTGTTTAAAGTTTACTATTTCATATTTTAAGCAGGTCAGGTGAGCTCTTGGCTTTCTGAATGTAGATAATGGCATCTTTGGAGCCTACTCATTGGAGCCTACACAGAACTGTAACCCTGGGTTTACACTGGGGCACAATATCCACAAAGAAATGTGCGGAGTTCCACGATTTATGACCACGCTTGGAGCATGATTGGGGTATAAAAAGGGGGCAGGGCGCATCCAGGAAATGAAACTTGAAGGAATCGTGTTGCCAAGTTCATCAAGATCCCCTACGATGGCGCATCAAGGTCTGTTACACTCCGTTAAGGTCTGTTAAGCTCCACTGCGCTCTACTACGATTCCCACATTCTATCACGACTGACATCAAATCGTGATACAGCGGGATAATTGAGGCAAAATTCTTGACAGTGAAAAACTTTGCCACGATCAGTACAATCATCACAAATCCACCAAGTTCCCTCAAGATCATCACGAATCCACCAAGTTCCCTCAAGATCATCACGAATCCAC
>JBCNYH010000002.1:34107001-34121241 GCA_039654325.1 Tandanus tandanus
GGACGTCTGGACCTCACTGCTTAGGCTGCTGCCCCCGCGACCCGACCCCGGAAGAAGCGGAGGAAGATGAATGAATGTTTGACGAAAGTCTGTCTGCCTACCTGAGTTGGATTGTGTTGTTTATTCTGTGCGAGTCTGAGCGGTGGTGTATGAGCCTGTATTTTTTGGGTTTCGATTCCAATGTTAATAATATCTTTTTCTTTTTTAAAACTGCTGCCCATCATGCAAATCAGTGACACGTAACAGACAATCAGCATTGATTCCGTGATGGGGCAGCCTTATTGGGTTCCTGGGCATGCATGGACACAGGACAACCATCTAAATCATGTTCCATGCCTATGGTACTCTGATCAGAAGCTCTGCCATTGTTAATATTATTATTATTATTATTATTTGTTTCTACCTGGTACAGGCTTTGCTCTGCTCGGTGGGACAGATGCCCATGTGCAAGCAGCGGAGATTGTCCATCCTCTGAGATGCTGGACTCCTGAAAAGATATTTGCATTCTTAGAAAATAAAAATTAACACGACATGTTTATCAGTATTACATATTACAAAAAAACCAGACCCATATCAAACAGACCCAA
This sequence comes from Tandanus tandanus, assembly GCA_039654325.1. Classification (NCBI taxonomy): domain Eukaryota; kingdom Metazoa; phylum Chordata; class Actinopteri; order Siluriformes; family Plotosidae; genus Tandanus; species Tandanus tandanus. The sequence goes on from JBCNYH010000002.1 coordinate 34,107,589, forward strand.
GATTTCTTGCTTATAGGCCCATAACATCTGTTTCCTAATATATTTATTCATTTGAAGAAATTTTTAAAAGCACAGCACCATCAGGGTTGCTCACCTGGAGAAAAGCTCCATCTGGGAGTTGGGGGTGAGTCCGGACAGCGTATAGGGCTTGCTAAACTGCAGGCGTAAATGGTGTTTGTTCTGGATCTTGGTGATGACGCCATCGTTGATGGGGAGCCAGTCCATGCTGGGAACCAGCAGCTGGCTGGGCAGCAAACAGCACTCGTCCAGCAGTGTCTCGTCCGGCTCCTGAGGGTGACTTTCATCTCGCGCTGCCGGTGGATTAAAGCCATGAAGATAAATTGCCATGTGAGTGATCACTATCTAATATTCTTAATTATTCAGCCACCCTTTGTTTACTGTTTCCAAAAAAAACAAAAAAACAATAAAGACACTACATTATTCATGACCGAGGTGTTGACATATTGGCTTTCAAAGCACGGTACTTATCTGCACTCATCACTGGTTTAAAGACAAATAAGCAACAATTCAACAGATGACTTTTTTTTTTAAAGGAAGACTCACAGCAGAGCCAGAGCTTGGTGAGGAGGCGGAAGAGCAGAGACATGCTGTCCTGGTTGTCTGAGGTGGCTGTATAGATGGGCAAGCAGCCCGGTTTCAGCAGGCCCCAGATGCGGATCATCACCATCATCTCCCTCAACATGCCCAGCGACGGTCCGTCACGCAGGAAACCGAAGCCCGGACGCACTGTGGAACCCTGTTAGGGACAGAAAAAAAAAAGAAATATGATTCAGTCGCATAACGTACTTTATTATTCATTCAAGAGATTTTCTCTTTTCTGATTGGTGGAAAGCCATGAAATAATTCTTGATATTGCATCATTGCCATAGATTAATTGGCACGATTTTTTGCATGACTGGCACGGACCGGTGTTCCTCGTCATAGATATCATATAAGACAATTATATAAGATTAAAGGTACTGCGGCCCTGAGCTGTAAACTTCATTTTACTTTCTCACTGTTTATGCTGTTGTAAGCATAGAGATAGAGTAGTACATCATCATAAATATTGAGAACATCAAATGAAGTTTACAGTTCAGGACTGCAGTACATCAGACATACCGCAGGGTGTATCTATCTATTTTATGACACGTGTCCTCATCGTCCTTGTCATCCCAGGGAAAATGGCTGTCTGGCTTCCTGAGCATCACGACAAGTCAACAAAATCGTGTTTGGTTATATATATTAAAAAAAGGGTCTAATTCTTGAAGAAGAAAAAAAAACAAGGTTCTAACAATCAAATGCTTTAATTCCATATTTTGTTGCTTTTTGTGTCAAGGATGAATCAGAAATGGTGATCACTGGTGGCACTCACTGCTAACCTCAGAGCTCACGGACGCTAACTAGCTAGATAGCAACATAGTGATCTGACACTGTTATATTTTGAAGAAAAGGATGCATTCAAAACACTTCAATTCATTTTACCTGTAACTACATACAGCTTTAAAAAAAAAAAAATTATATCTAAATTCATATATAAGCAACATTTATCAGAGTACATAAGCTAACATGATCAGTTCCCCTCTGCCTCTTCTCTCACAAGCTTTTTCCCAATACCTAGCTCCACCTAGTGGTGAGGACAATTATCACGTTTGCCACACTGTCTACGTATAGGTATTGTATATTTTTGAATGAATGATAAAACAATTATAGGCACTCGTTCGATATGGAGAATTATTTGATTTGGCAGGGTGTTACCTCGGAATAACAACGCCTCAATGGAATGATTCTCATTTCTATAGCCAGGTCGCTAACTGTTATGCACTTCTGGCTGAGAAACTAAGAAAGTTAAAGTATTCTGACTTTGGCTTCCCGCAATGCAAACTGTAACCCTACTTTTCTTTCCCATTTAAATTTAAAAACCTCACTCACTCAACTTAGCGCAGTACGGAGCTACTCTAGAAGCAGCGGATTAAAAACAAACCCATTTCCAAGACATTTCCAGTTTTCTTTGATCAAACTGAAAACAGAATGAGGAGACGCGTGAAATATGTGCCCTTTAGCCATCACTGATGGTTCTATGTGCGCTCCAACCTCAATCTGTCACTACTCACAGGTCCCTCCATAAGTACTGGAACAGCAAGGGCAATTTGTTTCTGCAGTGCATGTTAGTGTGCAAGATCGTGTTCTATGTTGACATATCTAGATGTCAACAGCAGGAAAAAAGTGGTCCCTCTTCTCACTTTGATCTGTAGATCTCACACAAATTGCACAGCAAAAAAACAACAAAAAACTAATTTGGCACTGCCAAGGGTAAATCCACGGGTTTTACTCTTCTTACTTTCCAGTGTATCAAAAATAAGGAGGTATTTCTAAGCATTTGTTCATTTATTTTTTGATTGTTCTCCCATTGTTTAGTTGTAGCCAATACCATCAAGTATCAAGCAACCACTTCCAACAATATCCACCCCCCCCCATATGAGCTCACAGACTCCCATGATTGGGCTGGTGATCGCTGTAAGTGGCAGGGAGGTGAGCCGCGAATGGTTGCGGCCTCTGTGATCTTCACTTCGGTCACAATAAATTGTCTCCTGAGAGGAGTCTCACTTTGATGGCTGTCCTGTGTCCATCCATGTCCACCCTACCACTGACTCAAGGCTTATAGGCGCCAGAACAGATATAGGGGTTCGTCACAAAAGCATCATATCCGTAGTTCGTGCAAAAACACACCAAATTCCCTTAGATGACTGAAAGAACTGAGCTGAATTCGCACTTTATGTAGTGTAGAGACGTCGTATTTTTCTACATTAACCATTAAACACATTTTAAATGTTTTTATTTTGGGTCTCAGACCGCACAGGTGCATGCTGGGAGTATGGACATTTGAGAACTGATAGTGTTTTGATTGATTCTATATGTGAATATGTAATTAGCCCTTTGTGCGCGTCATCACCCCCACCCCTGCAGCAACACGGAACATCAACTTATTAAATGGATAATTAAACTAAAGACAGGTGATAAAAAGGAAGGCGGACAGAAAACCTTTTCTTTCAAAGAACATTTCAGGAAATGCAGGGGAGATTTATTTATTTATTTCCTCCTTAAGGGAGCCGTGCTACTCTTTTAACACAAGCCCTGGACACCTATCAGTAGAGATAACTATCGGGAGCACTTCATTTAACAATTCCACAAACGTGATGTGATCTTTAGGCTCTCCACTGTGTTTTTCTCTTTACTCTTTATGTAAACGGACCTGGTTGGGTAGGTTGGCCAGCAGATACAGCACAAAGTCTCCCACCCACTGAATGAGCTGTTGCAGGGACTGGAGTGGAGGTCCATCCAGAACAAACTCCTCTGTCTTCAGGTTGATCATCACCTTGTCAATATCTGATCAAAATAAAGAAACATGGAATGTCCATTATAATGAGTTACACACCTGGCAGCAAACAACAAATACTGTGTTCCCAGATTACATTACAGTAAAACACACTTTACAAAAGGAATAACAAGTAAATCCCTGGCATGTAGTGTCCACTATTATTCCACACTGGGTCTAATTCTGTCAGTTAAAGAGATTTCTTGGACACGTGTGAATAAAACACACTGTACTCGTTTATAAATCAGAAAAAAATAATCTGAAAGTTTCCATAGATGACGACTTCCCCACAGATGAGAGCTTGTTACCGGTGTCTGTATTCTTGGCGCAGATCTCTGCCAGCCGGTCTCCTGGGCTCTTGTCTGGTGTGTTGAGAACGTGGGGTCTCAACAGAGATTTAAGCGTAGAGCTGACAGCGATGAGCAGTAATTTGGCGTAGAAGTCACACGCGCGGGCTGCTGTGGCTATAGACAACTTGCACAGAGATGCCTTTACAGCTACGATTCGGGTAGACAGCACCTGAAACCAATCCAGAATGGGAAAAGAATCACAAGCTACCTACGAGTGGAAATAATTCCAGCTTTACAGACTATTCCAGAAATGTGACTGAACACTCGTCGACTAAGTAAGCACAGAAACTCATTCCATTGTTTTCAAGTGTGCTGACATGAAACTATCAGACAATCTTACTGGACAAAGAAAAGTCTTCAAAAGTATACTGCAAGTATTATACACTTCCTGGCTAAAAAAGCTTCCATTGAGATTTAAGCATGTTCTTAAGAGAGTTACTGCAATAAGGAATAGGTTTTAGTTGGTAACAATACAATTAACTCAAAAGAAGCATCCACACAGGAAGCGATGAGTGACACGCAAATCGTTTCGCCTCTGAATGACACCCATGTCGCCTCATGAGGCAAACAAATCAACTCGCTGCTGAAACGTCGTCAGTCACCTAGGTAACCTTCTCTCATGCTTCCTGCTTAAAATTTCTTTCCGAGTGAAACTGTGAGCAGCATCAAGCTAGTTCCCTAAAATAGATCCATGAGAGCTTTGATCAGCATTATCTTATATTAATTTAGCTCATATTATGATCATATGAATCATGAACTGGGACTTGATCATATCTAAATATATTAAAAAGGAAATGCTGACTGTTTCAGGAACATGGACCCAAGCATGGAGTTTCTGGTTATTATCCTGTAAACTTTCTGTGTGCCGTCGTAAAACACGGTAATAATGAGCTGCTCTTCCATGCTGATGTGGCTGGAGTCGATAAACTTGTTAAAAATAAATAAATAAATAAATAAATAAATGTGTGTTGCTTTGGATAAGGGCGCCTGCAAAATGCCGTAAATGTAAATGTGTTCGTTGTTTCCCTACGGAAAATGATTTTGGGGAACTCGGTATTTGGTCAATCGACAGGATCTTTAAGCTCTGACTGGTTATCACTCGAATCGAATTTCGTGGAAGTTCAGGTCAGCTGAGCCCCGTACCCGCCCACTTGACGTTGCTTGAGAAAATTTCGCCTCTCGTCGCTCATTTCGCTGGCGTTCACAGAACTTACATTGCTGTTCGTCACTCATCTCTTCTTGTGTGGTCTCCTCTTAACTGATGCAGTGAGTAGCTTCTCGTTTCTTAAACAAACATCAAGGAAGACAATACTGTATTTGTGGAAAGGATAATACTGTATTTCCAAATGGTCAAATTATTGACATGCATCAAGGAAAAAAAAAAAAAAAAAAAGGGGGGGGGGGGGGGGGGTGTAGAATTTGAAAATTTTCCTTGTTCTTCTGTTTGACCCTTTCCGATCGGAAAAGAACACCTCTCCCCCCCCCCCCCCCCCCCCCCCCCCCCCCCCCCCCCCCCCCCCCTCCCCCCCCCCCCTCCCACAACATTGGAAAATTTCCTGTGATCTGATGATGGATCCTTTACCAGCAAGATGGGAGTGTCTGGGTAAGAAGGGAAGTGCATGAAGGGATGTACCCATCAAGCCTCAGTATGAAGTCAGCTGACGGCATGGATATAAAAATGCAGCTCAAAGTGTCAAAGAGTGATTCAGGGAGCGTGAGATGAATTGGCACTACGGGGTCCTGACCTTTCCCATCCTCAACACAAGACCTCAGTAAAATAATTATACAGCTCTGGAAGGAAGTAAATGCTGCATCACATTGGAACGTGCAACCTGATGACTGATACGTACCCATAATAACATCTATAAGAAATACAATGCTTTTAGTGTGATATTCACTGTACCAAATCAAAGAGCTTGCGAATGATCCCACATCAGAACCTTGTTTCACATGTACCTGCTGTAACGCCTGATTCTGTCTCATGTACTCTTCATGGAGTTTCTCCACCAGGTTATGCACCATGCTGTGCTGAACATGCAGCAGCACATCCCACCAGTCATATCCGGTCACCATGCAGTACTCCAGCAGGAACAGCAGATGGCGCAGCAGGATGTTCATGTCCAACATCTGGCCCATGGAGGGGGACACACGGATCATGTGCAGCTAAGAAAAAAAAGCCAGTTCTTTTACTCCCACAATAAAATTAATGGATTTTTATTTTATATTAGGTCACTAGATATTAGCAATTCTGCACTGTGATTGGCTAATCTACTTCCTCCAAGGATATCAGCTCATATACAGTGACCACATCACCACCATGGAAAATTAATAAAAAAAAAAAAAGGTCATGACTTGTTCTAAACGAAAGTATTTCATGACAGAAACAAATTAAAAAATTTTAAAGAATTACAGGGTTTTCTCCCCTACCCAAAACGACTTTTTCAGAAATCAGAAGTGACGTAGCGCTATAGCTTCTGCTAGTTCTGCAAGCAAACCGGAAGTGATGCTAATGCTGTTCTTTTCAGTCTAGACTAACTCCACAAAAAAAGCAACAAACTATAGAATTAAATTATTTGTAGTAAAAATGTCTTTCTTTTTTATTTTTAAGAATCAAAAAGTTTAATTTTTTTTTAACCAAATGCAATTTTAATGGACTACAGGCCTTCAGCTAACCAGCTAGCTCCATGCTAACAAGCTATAAGCAAGAGATAGTCTAACACGGATGACGGGCACCTCTGCGTTGCTGTAGCAACCAGAAGTTATGCAGGAGGACACCAAATATGGAACATGCATGAAACACAAGGAGAAAATTCTCTTCTAAATATATATATATGTTTATGAAAATATGATAATATCCAACTAGAGGTTACAGAATAACTGTTAAATCTCCCATCAGGGATGATGTTCTGCTTCTCTCCAGCTTTGCGTACCTTTCCATGATTATCCACACCAACCAGAGCCAGTGAAGTCCAGGAGAACTGCAGGGCTTTGAAGTGCACCGTGGGACCTCCCGTCCTCTGGCGTTTAATCGCCGGCTCGTCTCCCACCCGCTGAGAAGTGCCAGCAGTTCCAGGAAACACACCCATGGTTTGGAGGGAAAGACGGTGTAGAATCTGAATAGTGCCATCGTGGAAAGCCAAAGCCAGGCCTAATCAAGAGAGATCACACAAGTGTGGACAACTCTGTACATAAAACCTGAATCCTTAGAGACCTTCAATATTTTTAAGCTTCCTGTCGGACCATTATTACTAAATTTCTCATTTCTCATCATATCATTTATATAAGATATTATACGAACAATTCATTATTGTGGCCATCTTGAAATTTGATTTCTCGACTATTTTAGGTAAGATTATGTAGATTTGGTACATGTTATAAATAAGTTGCTAAAGCAGAAAACACACAGCAAGCGATGAACGACAAGCGACTCAAGCAACGTGCGAAACGCGCTGCAATGCAAGTGAACCTCGCGCATGGCCAGCTCTGGTTGCCTAGGTAACCTTTTTGCATGTTTCCTGCTTCCAAATGTTTCCAAGTGAAACTGTGAGCAGTATCAACTGATTCATGAATAAACTTATTACTTATCAAACAACAAGTACAGAACAGAGACTCTTGTGCATCATGAACCAGGAAGAGTTAAGCGTATATAGAAATAAACGACTGTCTCTGAAACATGAATCCAAGCACACGGCAATAATGAGCTGCTCTTCCATGCTGATGTGGGCGTAGCCATTAGACTTGTGTTTGTTGTTTCCCCTTCGGAAAATGTATTTTGGGGAACATCTGGCGGCATCTGTCAATCAACAGTACCTTTACGCTCTGTTTGGTTAATGTGCAAATCGCATCGCATAGGAGCTCAGCTCAGTTGGACTCTGGACTCGCCCACTTGACGCTTGAGAAAATTTCACCTCTTATCGCTCATTTTGCTGGCGTTGCTTTCATGGTCGCTTGTCGCTCATCACTTCCCGTGTGGACGCCCCTTAAGACCTTTGATTGGCAGGTAGCTTTTCCACCATAAAACACCTGCTGGATGCAAATACACTTTTAACCAATAAAAGCACAGAATGCATCTCTATCTTCCGTACGTCTGATCACTCCTTCAGCTCGGCTAGGTTCAGATCAACGCTCCAGTCTGATCAGTCCTGTTTCTGTAGCTACTATTATGATTGGACAGATTAATAAATAATAAAATAGGTTCGTGGATGGTGTATACAAGCTCTTCTTTCACACACACGTGAATATTTTCGTATATCTCTTTCCATAAATGTTACAGTTGTATTTTTATCAAATCATAAGGAATGTGCCGAGTCCGTGGGTCAGTGATTTCTATCTAACGATGTTAAAAAGATCCTCAGTGATAACGTTAATGTTTCTCTGACATGAGCACGGAGAAAATAAACCCTTTACCAAGGCCTGGGCAAAACTTTGTCTCTGAGGCAACTTTAAGGTCAGTGTTGGAAATTGAGATGGGCAGTTTAGGCAACGCCACTGCGGAAACGCGGTCCAGGTCATTTGTGGCTGAAAGGATTCGCCACTTCAGAATCATTGGCTGCTTTTCTCCCACTGAAAAAAAAAAAACAACAACAAAACAAAAGAAAAGATTGATTGAGGTTCAGACTGCATTGCGACACCACCACAAACCCTTAAACTTTAAATATTTAGTGCTTACCAACAGGCGAGCGATGCTGAAATATATTATTGACCGGCAGTCCCTCTTTCCGTAAAGACCAGCACTCTACGATGCTACCCATCTGACTGGAGGCACACAGCAACACCTTCCGAAAACATGAGCAGCTTTAATAATCTGACAGACAACAATAAGGTCCATAATCACCTTCAGTCTGCTTCCTGACCACCTCTGTCCTATCGCCTATGACCTATCACTATTCCACCGCTGTCCTATATCCGTCTTACCTCTGTCCTACCACTTCTCTTTCTCTGCCCCGTCAATGCCCTACTTCTGTCCTTTCACCGTCATCTTTGGTTCCCTGTATATTGCTACCTTGGAAGATCCTTGAACATTTGAGGGTTGTGTGATGGGACTTAAAGATAATGGTGTTGTCATTTTTATAATGAATTTTTTTGGGATAATTAGCAATGACTCTGCAAAGGCGAGGTGAATGTTTTAACCCCTAGACAGCAGACCAATCAGATTGTGGCATTTCCGTGTAGTATATGCTAATGTGTATTATACGCAGTTCACATATGTTATTTACATGCTAATTTTATGCAAGCGTCTGCCGTTATTTTCCCTGCCTCCATGACCCTGGCAACCGGGTCGAACGTTTAATCAGCAGGAATGATTTTTTTTTACCCTTAACCGAACGTCCACGCGCAGTGCGCATCAGCCCGCTTCTAAATGCCCTTCCCTGCCTCCATGAGCCCGGCTTGACCCCAGGACTACATCTGCCCCCTCGGGACTTTTCATCACCAGGAATTTTTTTTTCTTTACAGAACGTCCAGCGGGCATCAGCTCGACTCGTCTTCTGTGAAGATTCTTCAGCAAATCGACTAATGACAGTAATGTGTAAGTTTCGATGAAAGGATTTCATTTTATTTACAGAATTTCAGACTAATCAAACGTAACTACATAGTATTATAATATAATTAATAATAACATTTAACTGAGAATCATGATGTTAATGAGATGTGTACAGTACAGATAAACTAATGAGTGTAATCTATAAAAATACAATGATGAACAAAACTTCACTTAAGCTGCATATTCCATGAAAAAAAATAACATTTCAAATTAAAGATTTATTAACAAAAAACTGTCATAATTATATCAGTGCTTTATTAATGCACTGAATTACTTTAATGTTTATAAAAATATTTATGTTTATGTAATTGTTTTTCTACTTGATTGTATTAACATACACAACTTTTTTGTTTGAATGAATTAATATTTGTAATTATTGTTGATATATGATATAATTACAAATAATTGTTTCTCGTAAAAAGTTGTATACATTAATACAGTTAAGCAATTGTGTTTGAATAAACAGACAAATAGTCTAAATATATAAAAGTAAATTCCTAAAATAGTTATAACTCACCATGTATACAACCACAATTCATCAGACAGAATGCAAGTTTTAACCTACACACACACACACACACACCATTTATAAAACCACATGAGAACGGCTCAATCTGATTGGTCCGCTACGTGGGAATTAAAAAAAACATTATTGCAAGTGAATAACGCTCCAATCAAAATGACGGAGACCTGCGTTTTCACACTGTCCCATGGAGCAGACGGAGTCATCAGTATCAAGCCTTAAAATGGAAAAACAAACCATAAAACTCCGATGTTACTTTACTTTTCAGCTTACATACTAATACTTTAAATGACCTTAAACATGCCATTACAGGCGCAGTTTCTTTGTTTCCATGTAGTGTATACTAAAATTATGAATGGGTTAAAAAACAAAAAACAGCTCCTCAGTGTGCATCAGTCAGTAAGATAATACGGTTTAATACTTATGAAGTTAGTTTTACATACGCTACAGCTTTTAACACCTGCTCTTCAGTTTTAATTGTACGTTTCGTACATGCTGAGTGAACCCGTCCTCACCTGTTCGGAGTTCTCCCTTGTGAGGAACTTGAGGTGTGTTACGGCGGGGTATTTATTACGGCGGACCGGATCGGTGGTGCAGCGCATGAAGAGTGAGGGCAGCAGCTCGGTGTCGATGCGGCACTTCTCGCTCACCACGCTCACGCACACCTTGTAAAACTGCACGGGTGAGGAGCTGCTGCCATCCGTCGTGGCCACCACGATGTTTCCGCCGCCTGTGAATGCGATGTCGGCCAGGGCCACGCGACCTCGCAGCCGGCTCAGGCTCTCGCTGGCTGAAAGTAGCGCGCCGTTCGGCTTCAACAGAGACACGCTCACTAAGCCGCTAACCGTCACGGCCAGCCAGCCCTCCATGGGTTTCCCGCCAAAAAGAGTAAGTGATGGAGAGAATTTTACCCGCGAGAACTTCTCGCCAAAGTTTGTGGAGCCAGACTAGGAGATGAGAACGATGGAAAGCAAAATGAGGGACACGGGTCTTGATTGAAGTGTGTTAATAACAGCAAGGGGTTTAGAGAGAGACAGACAGACAGAGAGAGAGAGAAAGAAATAGAAAGACAAAGAGACAGACAGAGAGAGAGACATAGACAGAGAGAAAGAAATAGACACAGACAGACAGACAGAGAGAGAGAGACAGACAGACAGAGACAGAGAGAGAAAGAAAGAGAGACAGGCAGACAGACAGAGAGAAAGAAATAGAGAGACAGGGAGACAGATAGAGAGAGACACAGACAGACAGACAGAGAGAGAAAGAAATAGAGAGAGACAGAGAGAGTGAGAGAGAGAGACAGACAGAGAGGGAGACAGACAGAGAGAGGGAGAGAGAGAGAGACAGACAGACAGGCAGAGAGAGAGAGAGAGGCAGACAGAGAGGGAGAGACAGAGACAGACTGAGAGAGAGAGAGAGAGAGAGAGAGAGAGAGACAGAGATACAGAGAGAGAGAGAGACAGACTGAGCAATAATAGTCTACTTGCCTTCTCTACATGCAAAGCAAGCTTCACTCCATTGTGTAGCCATGAAAGAGCGACAACAGGGTCTCCCTCAACCGAGCTGTTTTGTGTACATTCCCAGTTGTTCACCAGGTGTTTTGTCATTGCCCAGCACTTGATCTGTCCATCCCCGTCTGCAGAGAGCAGTCTGGACCCTACTCACACATTAAAAAAGTAAAACTCGGTGCTCAGTTGTTGATATTATTGCCTATTTCTGTACATGTTGCAAGAACACAATGTTCACTTAAACATAAAGTCAGATATTTTGGCAAAGGTTTAGCTGAAGATATCTGTTCTAAAACACAAAAACTCCAGGGGCACTCAGAGTGTTAAGTACCTCCACAGTGCAGCATGGATAATGCAGGCAATATTTTTAGCTCCCGCCCCTCGGGAGCTATAGGAATGGGTTCCGTCCGTCACACTTTAGTTTCCGGACATTTACTTGCCGCACGCTGAAGCTGGGGCTTTCAAATTTGTCGTGCTTCTTCTATATAGGCATATTATGAAACGGTCCTTTTGGCCGGAGCGTCTGGACCCCTGTGGTCTTTTAAATTGGGGTTTCACCAGGACGCCCAGTCCGAGATTCTGAATCAAAATGTTGACGATGTAAAAACATGTATCGCTGCAGTCTACGGTCTGAAAGATGGTGAGCGTGTTGTATTATTTCAAGTGTATGATAAATAACTGAAGACCAGAGAACTAGCCGACATACCTGTTAGCTACTTCTGATGATTGCTACGAGGCTAACATGCCGAAATTAATCTTTCAGACTATATCTACTCTACAGGACGACGCCGTGGTATATTGGTCAGCATGTCCGCCTCACAGTAAGAAGGTCCTGGGTTCGAGTCCCGGGCTAGGAAAGAGTGTTTCTGTGTGGAGTGTGCATGTTCTCCCCATGTTTGAGTGGGTTTCCTCCAGGTACTCTGGTTCCCCTCAGTCCAAAGATATGCACATTAGGCCAGCTGGCCGTTCCAAATTATCCCAAGGTGTGAGTGTGAATGGTTGTGTGTGTGTGTGTGTGTGTGTGTGTGTGTGTGTGTGTGTGTGTGCTGGCCTTGCGATGGACTGGCGAGCTGTTCCAGGTGTAACCAGCCATCGCCCAGAGTCACGACCCTAGTAGGATTGAGCAGTTCAACAAATGAATTTAAATGAATGTCTCCTGATGAATTTCTATTCTAAAATGCATGCCATGAATGACCTTCAAATAGGAAGGGAGACAGGAAGTAGGTGTCACCACCAGACTGGCTTTAAATGTGAATGCATGTAAAAGAATGAATAAATAAATTAAAGAATAAATAAATAAGACAAACAAGGTCATATACTCTGATAAAAATTCCAATGTTTCCCATATCCACAGTGTTTTGTTTTTTTTAAATAAATGAGTGCATCATTACAGCTGTATTACATTAGAGACAGATGTTGCCCGCTGCTATACAGCTAAATCAAACGCATGGATGTTTACTCACCTGACTGGTCCCATTCAAGGCATGAGATAACTTCGGTATGTCCAGAGTTGATGGAGTAGACATCCCATGGATGCTCGGAATCAATTATATGGATCATATGACTGAGATCTAAACCAAAATGAGAAAAAAAAAAAAAGTAAACTCTTTACTGTTTATTTCTTACTGAAGCCATATGAATGCATGCAGTTCCATCACCAAGCACAGACGGGGACTGATTATGAGCAGGGTTGCCAAATCTCACGCTTCGGGCATGTGACACATGCTTTCACTCTTAATCTCACGCTCTCATGCTGCCCAATAAGTTCTCACACCAAAACCAGATGAACCATTGATCATATTTTGGTTGGTTATCTACCATGTCGGTAGACAGCTGATCAAGATCACAGCCGGAGAGGACTAGCCAATCACAGCACGGTACAAATTTGCTGCTTTGTGATTAGCTATCGCTGCATTTCTACACAACACATGAATAACGTAGGCGAGTTGTTACTCTTCTAAATGATATATATATATAATATAATAAACTGCTATTGTACACTGCTTTACTTTTTTTTTTTTTTTTTTAACAGATTTCATTATTTGTTTTTCTTTCAACGCTTTTCAAACCAGCAACCAAAGCTTCAAAAGTGGAATAAAAGGTACAAGAGGTTTATTTATTATTTCATCCTGTTACTTGTGAAATTTTAATTTTCATTTCATTATTTTTATTCTAAAGAACATTATGAGTGTCTTCGGCATGACATGGCCCTCGATCACAGCTTTTGTCTTAAAGTTTCCCTGTTCACTAGTGAATATCTGATGTGTTTATCTTCCGTTATCACTTCATTCTGGATGAATATAAAGGTTTCCTGGTGAAACCACCCCAGCTCACGGGCTTAGTGTCTCTTATTC
>JBCNYH010000002.1:34170589-34189408 GCA_039654325.1 Tandanus tandanus
GTTCATTTTCTAAGCCGCTTCATCCTAATTAGGGTCGTGGGGAGGCTGGAGCCCATCTCAGCCGACTCTGGGCGAGGTACACACTGGACAGCTCGCCAGGCCATCGCAATATATATATAAGAATAAATAATAGTAATAATAATAAAATAATAAAAATGAGCAATAATTCACTTTAATAAGAATTCCTGATTATTTTATTTCATAATTTGATGCATCAATCAGATTCCTGGCCAAACTTAGATTTAGGGAAATGCTCGGCACAACAAATTTTCTGGGTCAGGGTTTGTTTTGGGTTTTCTTCTATGCCATGGCTCAGGTATGATTTCAGGCTTTGATTGACAAACGCAGGAAGGCGGTATAGCAATGAAAACATGTCCAGGTTATAAAAAAACCCTGTAAAATAAAACCTCCTTTGGGCGGTACGGTGGTGTCACAGCAAGAAGGTCCCGGGTCCGATTCCCAGGCTCGGGGCGTTTCTGTGTGGAGTTTGCATGTTCTCCCTGTGCTTGCGTGGGTTTCCTCCGGGTACTCCGGTTTCCTCCCAAACTCCAAAACCATGTACAGTAGGCTGATTGGCGGTTCCAAATTGCCCCTAGGTTTGAGTGTGAATGGTTGTGTTCGTGTGCGTGTTTTGGCCCTGCGATGGCCTGGCGAGCTGTTCATGGTGTACCTCACCATTTGCCCAGAGTCGGCTGAGATGGGCGACAGCCTCCCCACGACCCTGATTAGGATTAAGCGGCTTAGAAAATGAATGATGAATGAAAATGTCCTTTGAGTTGCATTTGAACCAGTGACCAAACAACAAAACAACCCAGCTGTGTCAACACCTGCAATCCTCCAATTAAAAAGAAAATTTGAATTAACAAAGCAACAATTTTTTTTTATTGTTTAAGTCTTTTTAATGGCAACCCGACATATTTTGGTGTACTAGAGCTATTCAACACCCCGCAACACCCCGCCCCTTTATCATTGTCTAGCTGATCCCATTAAAGCAGGAGGATTGAAGATGGAATGATAAGAAATAATTGTTTGATCTGAGCACATGGTCATTTTGGCCTCAATTAAATTTTGGAATCTTGTTGATAACTTAACGGTGTAACATAATAACCCAGTTCGAGATCATTAGAAATGCCAAAGGATTAATAAAATCTTATGTGTCATTTACTCCAAAGTCTGGAGGCTTTGTTGTACACCGCATCATGAGCAGACTTCTGATATAGTAAAACTTTCTATACAGGCTGATCGAATTCAATTTAACAAAGGAAGCGAGGCTGAGACTGAAGGCCTACACTGTACTGATACGATGGTAGCTCTGGACAAGGCAGAAAAGACATTATGGAATATTTATTCTAAAAAATAAAAACAGTTGCTTTGTTAAGCATTTAATAATTGGCAACCTGTGTGTAGTGCGTCCCGGAGCAGATGGCATTAGCTTTAGCTTCATATGTTTCATGCCTTTTTTTTATTTTTTTGTTAGTCTTTCCTTAAAACATTCCAGCAGCGTTGTTTGTTCAGGTTAAACACCAAATAATTGTGCAATAACATGGTCCACTGGCTCATGACAGATGGCCTGCAGTAACGTCTGTGTGGAAGAAGGGGGCATATTCCCCTGTTATCCTGTAAGTGATTCAGAAATTCATTACAGGCAATAACAAGAACTTAGAAAGGAGTTAAATCTACGCTTGATGGGGTTTCCACCTCAATCGGAAATGATGGACACTGGGTACAAACTTGGATATGATTACTGAATAGGAACATGTCCTGTTAGCACTTAACGCCAAGCTCTGTGATTGGCTAGGGCATGATGAGTCATGTTGTGGCACTGTTTCAACCATCGATCAGGCGCGGCATAGATGCTTCGTAGAGCAGCGTGTGAGTGAACACTCAGCTTTCTCTTTAATGGAAGCGGTGAGGAAGAGCAGCGGTATCACACCAGCACCAAATTTCACCACAGTCCAACATGGAGGAAGCAAAAAAAAACCCCACATGTACTCTTTTTTGTTTTTATTTTATGATTAGCGGAAGTGTTTATAAAAACCCGCCATTTAAAAAAAAATCTGCGCATGTGAGAGAGAGATTTATACGAATGATGGTGTACGTGTGAGGGTGTTGTGTTATTTAAAACAAACAGGATGTAAGCTGTGTTAATGGTAATTGAAAAAAATGCACACACACACACACACACGTATAGCAACCATATAGCATTGAACTCAAACTTTTCAAATATTTAAAATATGCATTACTAAACCAAAATATTATAGAATTCCATTCGGTAGTTTTCTTGAAACAACTGGCACAAGAAAAAAAAATAGACCACAGGAGTCCAGACCCTCCCGCCGAAAGGACCATTTCATAATATTCCAATATAGAATAAGCACGGCAAGTTTGAAAGCCCCAGCTTCAGCGTGCGGCAAGTAAATGTCTGGAAACCTACTATACAGTTTTGCCTCAGTGACCTTGAAAAGTAGGTGAAGGTCACTCACACACAAACTCATCCTAGCACTCATAGTAGTGATCCAGCACACCAAGTTTTAAAGCCCCGGCTTCAGCGAGCGGCTTAAGTCTGGAAACAAAGGTGTGACGGATGCACAGACGGAACCCATTCCGATAGCTCCCGTGCCACTTTGTGGGCGGGAGCTAAAAAAATGGTGGCCTGGCAGCCACATTAAATACGAAAATGAAATAAAAATACCCGGGTGCATTACTAAACCATAGGGGGAAACTGTATGGAAAATATCATGAAGCTCCATTTAGTAGTTTTCTTGCATTTGCTGCCACAAGAATTGTTAACCAATGGATGATGGACGTCTGCGTGTTCCGCATCGTGATGCATCGTGATATCGAATTGATTGACATGATAATCGCAATCCAATTCGAATCATGAGATCAGTAAAGATTCACAGCTCTTATAGAAATATTACAACTGCTTTCCTTTTTCTTTTACTAACTGGGTTTAGGACAGGGACAAATCAACCACCGTGCCAACTGGGAACAAGCCCAGGAGCCCTGGCAACTAAAGAACCATCATAAGCATAAAACTGAAATTAATGATAACACTGATTTAGCCAGGACTTCCAAAAAGTTTGGGGGTGGGGGCCGACCTCAAATGAGCATTATGTGTCTTCTGCAACCCCGCCGAAACCCCAGCCTTAACCATTTCTTTATATTCCATTTTTAAAATGGAGCGCTGCTGTAACGTGAATATTTTACCGTCAGCCAAAATCTGAAGCCACAAGTAATGAGAAACCAGAGGAATCTTCAGTGCACTGAACAGTCTAGAAGAATTCTGGTCTAGTAGAAAGAGTGAGCTTGCATTCCTGACACACCTTTTAAAAAATGCAGGAGATTTATTTAAAAGGACACGTCCACCTCCAGCTTTAAAAAAAAAAAAAAGTTAAAAAATCCACGATGGAGTGTGGTGTCATCCCTGGCTCAGTGTGAAGTAGTGGAGATGGGATGGAGATGCTGCTGGCGTATGGGACATCAGAGCCGAAACATCCCTGTCCATCTGGTTTCCAAGACAAACCGTAGAATATT
The DNA here is from genome assembly GCA_039654325.1 of Tandanus tandanus. Taxonomy (NCBI): domain Eukaryota; kingdom Metazoa; phylum Chordata; class Actinopteri; order Siluriformes; family Plotosidae; genus Tandanus; species Tandanus tandanus. Next base: position 34,174,127 of record JBCNYH010000002.1, read on the forward strand.
ATGCGATTTCATGCACAGGTACCGGTATCCTGATTTCGTGTCTGCTGTTGTTGTGATTATTGTCCTGAAGTGTCTCGAATCAAAAACGCTTAATGAGGCTTGATGAGAAGCTTTTAATATCCAAACATTAAGCAGTAACTATAATAAACTAACCACTAACCATAAAGGAAAAACAAGTTATTGTTTGGGGGCGTAGTGGTTAGCACGTCTGCCGCACAGCAAGAGGGCCGGGGTTCGATTCCAGGGCTCGGGGCGTTCCTGTGTTAGGAGTTTGCGTGTTCTTCCTGTGCTTGTGTGGGTTTCCTCCGGGTACTCGGGTTTCCTCCCATAGAACAAAAACACGCACAGTAGGCTAATTGGCTGTTCCCAGTGAATGGTCGTGTGTGTGTTGGCCCTGCGACGCTCTGGCAAGCTGTCCAGGGTGTGTCCCCGCCCTCGCCCAGAGTCAGCTGAGATGGGCACCAGCTGTTTGTGAGAGAATTGTTAGTCGGTTAAAAAGGATTTTTTTTTTTCTCAGTGCTTTCACAGAGAATTCTTCCAGCATGTACAGTACGGAATATTGTGAAAAGATTCAGGGACAATCAGACAGAACGCTCAACATGACGCTGAGTAGGAGATGATTAAAGAGCTGTGAGCTTGTCCTATGAGTTTACAGGAAAAAAAGCAAACCAAGGATCGATAGATAAATGTATGTAGAAAGACAGACTGACAGATAGATAGATAGATAAAGAAATGTATATAGACAAATAGATAGACAGACAGACTGACAGACAGACCGATAGACAGACAGACCAATAGATAGATGTAGCCTGACAGACAGACAGACAGACAAATAGATAGATAGATAGATAGATAAATGTATGTAGACAGATAAATAGACAGACAGATAGATAGACAGATAAATAGATAGATAGACAGATGTATGTAGACTGATAGATAAACAGATTGAAATATTGATGTACACAGAAAGACAAATAGATAGACATGCATTTTCTTAACCGCTTAATGCTAATTAGGGTCCTGGGGAGGCTGGCGCCCATCCTGGCGAAGGCGGGGTACACCCTGAACATCTCACCACAGCGTCACAGGGCAGAAACACGCTGACGGCAACTCAGTGGCCTACGCTTTACGAGCGACAGACATGGTTCTTTTACACGCCTCTCAGACACGGCCGGCCTTTAATAACCCAGTTAGCTGCACTTTCGGGGGGGGGTTGTACAGTGATAGTGGGGCTTGAACCCGCGACCTTTGGATCAGTAAGCCAGCACCCTACCACCAGGCCACCGCTGCCCCGACAGACAGACATGTATTGATATATTGATGTACACTGACAGACGGAAAGATAGATTATACAGATGTACACAGAAAGAGAGAAGGACAGATAGATGTATGTAGACAGACAGACTGATAGATAAATAGATAGATTGATAGATAGATAGATGTACGTAGATAGAAAGAAAGATTTGCTTCTGTATATCAGTAAGACTCCAGAATATTTTCATAATGGAGGTGTAATGTAACGTGGTCTGTGGGATTGGCTCTAACTATCGGCTCCTGCCTCGGGGTGATGTGCACTTGGGGTGATGTGCACTTGGGGTGATGTGCACTTGGGGTGATGTGCACTTGGGGTGATGTGCACTTGGGGTGATGTGCACGGAATCCACAGGTTCCACTAATCCATCACTCGTATTAGGATTTTGTAAATGTTTGAAAAGTTCTATTCCAGTGAAAACACCGGAAGCTGTCACTCTCACCTCCGTCATGGCGAAGACTCTCTTTCCGCAGGGTACCACTTTGTACCACTTGTCGTGCAGCATGTCCATGTAGCCGTCGGATTTGTAGCGGCTGATGAATTCTGAAATGTTGGATGTGAGAGGCGAGTTTTGGGGCAGTCCGATCCCATAACCTGCCAGGGGGGGAAAAAAAGCAATGTAAGTCAGTCCGGGTCCAATCAGACTGTGAGCACGACGCTATTTATTCCATCTCAAGCGTAAACACTGAAGGTGAGTCAATGACAGAGTGTGTGTATGTTTGTGTGGGTGTGTGTATGTGTGTGTGTGTGTGTTGGTGGGGGTGGGATGGGGTGGGGGTGGGTGGGATTGGGGTGATGGGGGGTGTAAGAGAAACACTTGCAGGATAAAAAGAAAGCACAGAAAAAGAGCATTCATTCCTTCCCTCACCGTATAAACCGTGGTGCGGAGAGATTTCCCTGATCAACCAAACAGACATGTTGCTTTTTTTTTCTTCATCAGGCATCACCATGAGCACAAGTGCCAGATTTCTGTCAGACATACTGGTTTTAGAAAGACATATTCATATCCTCTCAATCAGGCTCACACGGGGGCGCTTCTGACGGTGGTTCAATGTGGTACCAAACCACGCTGAGCCGCCAAAATATGTCGCTGGTGTGGGAAAACCACCTTACACGGGGGCTGGTCTGAAGGCGGTTCAGTGCGGTTTAAAATGACGACATTATGTAGTAGGTTGTAATCAGGTTGTGCTGATCGCGGTTCTGAAAGGCTGCCAAAGGTGACAACACGGCAGCTACAAGGCAGCGAGACGCTGATCCACGGTTTTGAGAACCGCCGTGAAATTTCATACATTTCGAAGATCTTGCAGTTTATGCCGGTCAGTGCAGGTCGACGGTGAACACCATCACGGTGTCAAAACTATGTCACTGCAGTCCAACACGGTTTAGAACCTGTGCTAAACCTGTGATCTGTCCTGATGTGCTACTACTGGGTGGAGTCCTCATCTTAGAAGCCCCTCGCTCCTGCTGATGACGATCCATTCATTCATTCATTTTCTAACCGCTTAATCCTAATTAGGGTCGCGGGGAGGCTGGCGCACATCTCAGCCGACTCTAAGCGAGGGCAGGGTACACCCGGGACAGCATGTTTTTGGACTCTGGGAGGAAACCGGAGTACCTGGTGGAAACCCACACAAGCACGAGAAGAACATGCAAACCCGGGAATCAAACCCAGGACCTTCTTGCTGTGAGGCGGACGTGCTAACCACTGTGCCACCAATCCGATCCATGATGATCCATTATGATCCATACTGTGAAGATGACTCTGTGGCATCAGCCTGGATTTGAACTTGCGATCTTCAGAATGACCTTGTCAATGCGCCGCTCGGGAACCAGAATATGAAACTATTTTTAATGATGATAGCTGAAACCGGTCTTAAAATGGTCTGGCGCATCAACAAGGTGCATGACTTTCAACCTGGAGATCGTAGGTTCGACTCCAGGTTGGCGCCGCCACCATCTGCGACCGGGAGTCATTTTAATCTCATCTTTGTGCACAACTGGAAAAACTTCAAACTAGTCGCCTGCAGGGGGGAAACTTACTCATCTCTCTCCTCACAGATTATTGAACTTTCCTTCTCTCATCCTTTCTTCCCTGGAGAGAACTGCGGATCCTTTCCCATACCCTTTCTGTGAGGAACCTGCTCCTGATCTCAGTGGATGTATAGGTGCTTCCTGCCGAAAAAGGGGGTTGACACGAAAGGGGGGTTGTGCTGAGCGAGTTACATGAAAGAAATCCTCTAAACAAAAAACATTCAAAGCCGGGGAGTTATGAAATGCGCTCAGGAGTAAAATGTGAGAACGTGAGATGAGAACATCCCCTCATTCAGACCTTCACTCCACACCTCGATCTTCCTTTCTGTTAATTTCTTTTTAAAAAAAAGGGATTCACACCTCAGAGCACATCCGCCTCTCAGCAAGAAGGTCCTGGGTTCAAGTCCCGGGCTCGGGGCGTTTCTGTGTGGAGTTTGCATGTTCTCCCCGTGCTTGGGTGGGTCTCCTCTGGCTACTCTGGTTTCCTCCCACAGTCCAAAAACATGCACAGTAAGCTAACTGGCTGTTCCAAATCGCCCCGAGGTGTAAATGTGAGTGTGAATGGTTGTATGTGTGTTGCCCTGCGATGGCCTGGCAAGCTGTTCAGGGTGTACCCCGCCTTTGCCCAGCTGAGATGGGTGCCAGGAGGAAACCCACACTAGCACAGAGAGAACAAGCAGCCTCCCCGCCTCCCCGCGACGGTAATTAGGATTAAGCGGCTTAGAAAATGAATGAATGAATGAATGAATGAATGAATGAATGAATAAATAAGTATAGCTGTTGTAATAAAAAAAATTACAAAAATTTCACTGTTAATATTTTTTGCAACTAATTTCTGCAGAAGTGTTATAATGATATAATATACAGAACCCCGACTGTCACTAATTTCATTAATTAATACATAATTGTGCAATAAAGAGTTAGGGTTATGTATAAATTAACATTTAAATTTTTTAATAAAATGAAGAATACTTTACTATGAATATTCATTCATTCATTTTCTGAACCGCTTAATCCTATTAGGGTCGTGGGGAGGCTGGCGCCCATCTCAGCTGACTCTGGGTGAGGGCAGAACACACCCTGGTGTGAGAGTGTGTGTGTGTGTGTGTGTGTGTGTGTGCGTGCGTGCGTGCGTGCGTGTGTATGTGTTGACCCTGCAAGCTGTTCACCATGTACCCCTCCTTCACCCAGGCTCCAGCCTCCCTGCAACCCTAGTTGGATTAAGTGGTTTGTGGTTTTATTCAATGGTAGTTTTTACGGTGGTTAAGGTGCTGGCTTACGAATCCGAAGGTCGGGGGTTCAATCCCCACTTTCACCGGGATGTCACTGCTGTTCCCCCCTGTGCAGATAACTGGGTTATAAAAGGCCAGCTGTGTCTCTCACTGTCTGTGGTGAGAGGAATGTAAAACAACCATTGGTGTCGTTTGTAAAGAGGAGGCCATTGGGTTGCCGTCAGCGTGTTTCTGCCCTGCGATGCCCTGGCGAGCTGTCCGGGGTGTACCCCGCCCTCGCCCAGAGTCGGCTGAAATGGGGGCTAGCCTCCCCACGACCCTAATTAGGATTAAGCGCTTCAGAAAATGAATGAATGAATGAATGAATGAGTGGTAGTTTTATTTTCAGCCATACATTTTGTTAGCTTTATATGTTAGCCTGGTCAGTGTTAGTTGCCGCTGATCAGCTTGTTAGCTCCCCTGATCATCTCATAAAATTTCCTCTGAAAATAGTGAATCTGAATGAAATTACGCTCCACAGTACGCTACTTTTTACGTGTGCACTGGGCGACCTATATTAAGATGATGCTGATTTTGAAGAGTCAGATTGGGAAGCATGCAGAATGTCTAACCTTCAATAGCGAAGGGTTTTCCGACTGTCAGCAGCTTACAGTCGGCATCGATGGATACCTCGTAGTCCAGCAGAGCTTTGTCCATGATGAAAGCATCAAGCTTAGGAGGATCTGTCCTTCACAACACAAAGAGAGAGGGATTATAGAACTGCATGCATATGCACACACACACACACACACACACACACACACACGCACGCACGCACACACACACACACGCACACAGCCTTTCCTACATGGCTATTCTTTGTTTGATTAAATATGCACAGTAAGGTTTTCATCAGTTAGACTCTGCCTGCCTGTCAGTTGCAAATGGAACCATCATCATTTGTCCAGGCAAACTGTTCCTAAGCAAGCGCAGCCATAAATCTAGTGTCATCCTAAACGAGACGGAAAATTAATACACAGCGATGCACAATAGAGGGATCAAATTCCTGGTGCCACGATAAGGACAGCAGCACAATTGTTGATTAAGGAGCTATCATACTAAAGATTTCAGCCGGTGGGAGAAACTTTTTACTTGGCCAGCATTTTCTGTACTAAAGTTTCGACAGGTCGTCAAAATGTGCAGAAAAACAATTCTGTGTTTATTTTATCCGAAGTAAACAGCACATCTACCTGTAAAAAGCTCTGTGTTAAAAAGGACAACCTGAAGACGTGTACAGTAATTCATTAGAACAGAGCTTTCAATATCACTGTTTTTTTTACACATTAAGGAAATACAAAGAACTAAATTCATCAGGAGACGATAACTAACCCCCCACCCCCCAGGCCTCCACATGTCAGAAAATATGAAGTGAAGAAATCCCAAAATATAAAAAGGCACAACTACATGGCCTGGTAGAAGTACCTGCTGCACCTACTTGATAAAGAAATCCGGAATTTAAATTCATTCATTCGCTTTCTAAGCTGCTTAATCCTAATTAGGGTCCGGGGGAACCCTGGCCCCCATCTCAGCCGACTCTGGGCGAAGGCAGGGTACACCATTGCAGGGCAACACCCATTCACACTCACTCTCACACCTAGGGGCGATTTGGAACCACCAATTAGCCTACTGTACATGTTTTTGGACTGTGGGAGGAAACCGGACTACCTGGAGAACATGCAAACTTCACATAGAAACGCCCTCACCGAGCCCGGGAATCGAACCCAGGACCTTCTTGCTGGGAGGCGGATGTGCTAACCAATGCGCCACCGTGTCGCCCCCGGAATTTAAATGATTACAGAAACACATACAAGATACACAGACAGATGTACGGATGGATAGACAGAAAATCCCAAATTTCTCTGCTTGATTAAAATAACTAGCAAGTTTGATAAAGAAATCTAAAACGGTTTTCAAGTTCTGGCCCGGAAATGAACACCGCCCCATATTCTTACATGGTAAACTGGTTGCCATGGAAACATGAAGGAAAAAAAAAAGAATTGCAGAAATCCCAAAATATCAAAAGGTACAACTGCACTGCCTAGTAGAAGTAACTACCAAGTTTGATGAAGAAATCGCAAATGGTTTCCAAGTTATGGGCTGAAATTGAAATATAATCAACCCCCTAGCTGAGCCCAGGACTCGAACCCAGGACCTTCTTTCTGTGAGGTGGACGTGGTAACTAGTTTTGAAACAATCGGACCATTTTTATATTTTATTGGGTTCCTTTAATTTCTTTGCAATACAAGTCCAGATAATTTCAAACTAGTGTCACAGTACCACCACAGATTAGAGAGAATAAAGCCATTCGAAAGAAACGACACATGGAGGCTCATAAATGCCTTACAGTTATGATGCCTCTTCATCTTTAGTTATTGGATTAAGAATTATCTGCTTTGTTACCAGGCCAAGTCCAGCTCAGGAGCAAGAACGCTTCACCTACCAGGAAGAGGAAGAATCGAAACGAAGGTAAGAACAGAGACAGTGTGATCTATGTCTTCACATAGACGCGGACGACCAAAGGAATACAAGAATATAGCCTCGGGCACACACACACACACACACACACACACACACACACACACACACACACACACACACACACATCCTAAATCAGCGCCACAGACTTCAGCACAGCAACAACAAAGAAGACACAGGTGTGGGCAGACAGGGAGTCCCCGACCTTCTACCTGCACGGAATAATAAACAAAAACAGAGACGACTAGGAAGATCTGGACGTTATTTATTTCAGTATCTGCTACTGTCAATATTAAGATTTCGCCTGTTTTCTCCCTGATCTGATAAAAACCTGGAGTTAATCAGGAAGTAATAAAACAAGGCGACGGTGTGCCGTTACTGGAAATTAATCAACAACAAGCTGGTGTGGTGCCGGAGGTATTTATTTAATTAATGGTTTTCTCCACTAATTTTAGTCATATCCAATTCCCACACGTCGAGTATCACCTTCCCTATCACACACGACCACCACCAACCAGGGAGAGGCGTAAGCATACACATACCCCCTCCGTGACATGCGATGCTGCCACCCGCCTCTTTGCGAACTGCATGCGCATTTGGGGGCACACTCGGAGGGAAAGCGCTATCCGCCCCCTCGTACGAATGAGCTCACAGACACCCATGATTGGCTGGTGATCTCTGCGAGCCACCCCTCCCTCCCGTGAGAGTTCGGCCAATTAGCTCCCATGGACTTCCGGTCGCAGATGACTGCGGCATCAACCTGGATTCGAACTTGTGATCTCCAGGTTGATAGTCACGCCACTTAATGCGCCACTCGGGATTCCTGATGCCGAAGTGTTTAAAACCACAGCAATACTTACTAGTAAAAGAACAACATGCTATTATAGCTTTTTGTTCATTTAAAATTAATCAGTTTGCAGTGGTTATCATGTCCGCCTCACAGCAAGAAGGTCCTGGGTTCGAATCCCGGGCTGGGTGAGGACGTTTCTGTGTTCATGTTCTCCCCGTGCGTGTGTGGGTTTCCTCCGGGTACTCCGGTTTCCTTCCCATAGTCCAAAGACATGCACTACTAGCTTACTAGCTGTCCCACATTGCCCCTATGTGTGAGTGTGAATGGTTGTGTGTGTGTGTGTGTGTGTGTGTGTGTGTGTGTGTGTGTGTGTATTGGCCCTGCGAACGACCGGCAAGTTGTCCAGGGTGTACCCTGCCTTCACCCAGAGTTGGCTGAGATAGGCTCCAGCCTCCCTAAGACCTTAGTAGGATTAAGCAGTTCAGCAAATGGATGGATGGATGGATGGATGGACAGATAGATTAATATCAGCACGACTACTAGTCTACTAAGTCACCCGTAACGGTACCACAGATTTGCCGAAGCTGCAGGTAGTCGTCGTCATGCAAGTACATTACAACAGCACGACTTTAAACATACTATTAGTTTTATACAACATGTGACACATTTCAGACCCAATATGGCCAAATATTTGTTTCTTTTTGCTCCATTGTTGAAACTAGAAGCCGTGTGTTAAGCTCTGCAGGTGGGATGCCCCAGAGTGGTAGCGCTTCTCGTAGTGGCATCATCACAGAGTGTGCAAGTCTGCCAGTAGGTGATGATCTCACAGAGAGGGGCGGAGTCCGGCCCCAGGTGCGGCACCACTAAGTAGCCTATCCCACTATACGGGACCTCCTACATTGATATACGATAGCGGAGCGTTTCTCTCGGTTTTGAAGTTATGAACGCCATGATTTCTTACTTGAGAGTAGCAACACCGTCTGGAGTGGTCGGCTCATTGAATCTCCTCATATACTCGTGCATTTCAGGAAAACTTTTCTTCATATAGTCCTCAGCACTGCTTTCACGGACGGTGCCAAAGCGGAACCCGCGGGAGGGGTGATGGAGCTGGAGAGACGTGGATCAACAAAAGCAATATGGTCAAGAACAACAACTTCATTCACAGCTGATTACATCTCAGCAGCAAACAAAACCCGCTAAATATTAGCACAGAGCCTGGATTATAAACAGTAAGTGTAAAAAGAAGAAAAGTGGGAATGCCAGACAGAACACCTGGCTCCAGATTATTTCCAGAAATGTTCAGAACGTCTTCAGAAGGAACATTAAGGGCGTCATGGTGTGCTCTGAAAGTAGGACCCATAAAGTTTTTTTTTTTTTTTTAACACGTTGCTTTCTTAATATTATTTGTTTTTTTATTTTTTTTTATTATAAAGTACTAAAGGAACATCTAAACATTTAGAGCATCTTATGCTAACTGCTAACCTGAGGTCCCTACATAAGAACATAAATGGCCAGATTTAATAAGCAGGACAATTAGCATGAGGCTGCAATTTTAAAACGTGCCAGTGGGAGTGGCCAGGTGATCTACTAACAACGCACAAATCCAGATGCAGTCCATTCAGTGATGTCCAGCACAATGTACAAGGAGCAGCGAAATTAGCTTAAGGTCACTAACACTCTCACTCATCATTCATTTGCTGAACCGCTTAATCCTATTAGGGTCGCGGGACGGCTATCTTATTTGATTGGCAAAGGCAGGGTACACCCTGAACAGTTCACCAGACCATCGCAGGTCTAACATACACACACAACCATTCACGCATACACCCACACTTAGGGGCAATTAGCCTAATGAGCATGTTCATGAACTGCGGGAGGAAACCCACGCAAACACTGCAAACTCCACACAGAAACGCCCTCGCTAAGCCCGGGACTAGAACCCAGAACCTCCTGTGTCACACACAGGTACAGAACAACATGCCTTGGCAATCGATGTGTTCTGAAAATATCTTTCTATGGCGATCCAAATAACTTACCACTCGCTCATTTGTCAAACCCCTTAATCCTACTAGGGTTGTGGGGAAGCTGAAGCCTATTTCAGAAGTCACTGGGCGAAGGTGAGATACACCCTGGACAGCTCGCCAGGCCATCTCAGGGCCAAAACAAGCACACCAACAACCATTTACACTCACCACCTCACCTTGGGTCAATTTGGAACAGCCAGTTAACTAACGTGCATGTCTTTGAACTGTGGGAGGAAACTGGAGTACCCAGACGGAACCCACACAAGCACATGTGGATGTTGTCCTTTCCAAGCCTGCGACTTGAACCCAGGACCTTCTGGATCGCAAGCAGGTACAGAATAACATCCCTTGGCAATGGATGTGTTCTTAAAACATCTTCCTCTGGCAATTCAAATAAATTAACATGAGTGGAGAAAAGTCTCTCCTTTCCATACCAAGCACTTTTTTTGCCTCCTTTGAGTGCGCAGCGAAACCTTACAAGCACAATTAAATTCGTTTATATATCTCAATCCCTCATCAGCACCACAGATTTAAGAGATGCTTATTTCATTGTTAAAAAATGGTGCATCTGGCAGTAAATTGGTTACAGCAAACCTAAATACATTTTGCAGTCTGAAAGGAAAATGCCTACAGATTCCTATGCAACAAGGTCAGCTTCAAAAATAATGTTTACACTTTTCCAACGCTAAATTATCACTTTGCATCTTTAATAAACCACAAGTAGTTTTTTTTTTAAACACCAAAAGAGGGTTGGTGAATGTCACAAACTATGAGTAAATTAAGTTTAAATTAAGTTAAAACAGGGGGCAGTGGTGGCTCGGTGGTTAAGGTGCTGGACTACTGATCCGAAGGAAAGGCACCGCTATCACCGGGTTGTCACTGCTGTCCCCCAGCGCAGCTAACTGGGTTTTCAAAAGACAGCCATGTCTCTCAGTGTCTGCGGTGAGAGGCATGTGAAAAAAACATTGCTGACTTTCATAAAGAGTAGGCCATTGGGTTGCCTTCAGCGTGTTTCTGCCCTGCGATGCCCTGGTGATCAGTCCAGGGTGTACCCTGCCCTCGCCCAGAGTCGGCTGAGATAGGCGCCATCCTAATTAGGATTAAGCGGTTCAGAAAATGAATGAATGAAGTTAAAACAGCATTCTCTCTTTTTTTACCTCTCAGTTTTTTTATGTACCCAGTATGATCTCATGTTTCACTAAAGGCCACCGATGGGGGAATCGCACCAGCCACTACCTGGCCATTATAAACCACTGGTGGCCATTTTTCTGAATTAGAACTTGACCTACAATGCCCTTTTCATTAACTGTTTTTAGCCTTTCCAATTTTGAAGTTGCTACCCTGTAAATTTGATGGTGATATGTAGTAGTTCTTGAGATATAGGCATGGGTAGCCAGGAAAAAAAAAATAAACCCAACAGAAATGAAAACAACACCATCTACGCTATAACGGCTGATAACTAGAGGGTAGAGTATAAGGTACGGCCAGGCCCAAATGGATTATTATAACTTGGCATAGTTATAATGAAATGTCTCCCCCTATTGGGTGTCTGGAGAGCATTTCGCTGTATATTAATTTCTTCAACATGATCCCATGAACCGGTCATCCCATGTACCACACCCTACTCTAGAAAAGAATTTCATGCAAATCTGTGCAAAACCTTGAATTGTCTTGCTCACAAACAAACATGGCCTCCTACAATCAGAAGTGTTAAACTTTACATAGTCTTCTAGGTAAAGACTACTTTATATTACTTTCACAATGCTCATCAAACACCACCTTCTGGAGAAGACTGAAAATCTGAGCTGTAATTATAAAGTGATTGGAGGTTAACAGCTGTCCAGAAAGCAGAAAGTGATTGAACAATAATTTAAAATGTGCTGGTTACTTGTGGAAGTGTTTTCCTCCTCCGTTCATTGCATTTAATACAAAACATTACACAAATAGTGAGCTGTTTGTTGACCACTTAACAGCCAGTCGAAAAGTTTGAGAACATCCAGTTTGCTATCAATGAAATAAAACTTAATAATTACTGACATGGTAAAATCAGTAATTAGTACATTTTGGTCACAGAAAACAAAATTACTATAATTACTTAAAATTTTCCAAATATGCCAACATGTCCCCAAACTTTGAACAAACAGAATGTAAGTGCAGGGGTTTATGAATACTCAGAGGGAATACGTGGTGTAGAAAATACTTTGTGTTTTTAAAGTCCTTACGTAGGGACCCTCTAATCAATCTTACCCTAACTAAAGCATTCAGGAATAACTGAGTGAAATAAAACTCTCACTTTGGCATCATGAATGCCCGAAAGCTCTTCAAAGGTCTTTTCCCCAACCATGACTGCAGCAAGGTTGGCAGTGTAACTGGACAAAACTAACAAGCAAAAGATTGCCCACAGGTTCATGAGGAATCGTCCTGTCCAGCACTTTGGCGTCTTACTCGATACCGTGCGGCCAAACAGAATGGCGTAGCACAGGTTAAGAGCTGAAGAGTAGGAGAACACCTTCATGCGGTTACGTCCATGCGGTGTCATGCCAAATGGGCTTTTCCACTCATAGAGGGTGAGGAAGAGTGCTGTCATGTGCAGTGCTACAAAGATGCCCACCCACATGGACCAGTGAAGTGGCCACATGAAAGCTCCAATGGGTGCTGCTGTGTCCTTGCTGCGCACTAGGATACCTAAGCTGGTGGAGAAGAAGGGGCTGGTGAAGTCCATGACTTTGCTGCGTGCTGAGTTGATGCTGAAGCTGGTGACGGCCATATCAGCCACACCATTGAGCAGGTCTCCGACCAGCCCTGTCCAACGGCCGCCTTTCCACGCACCGTATTTCCCGTCACCCACAATGTAAAGGTCGAATTCAAAGTTCATGTCCTCGGCCAGCTTTTCTAGCAGGTCAATGCAGTAACCATAGCAGCATTTGCTGTAATCCGCTGGAACAAATGTGTTATTCCCTTGTGCTCGAGTGGCAAAAAAACGATCCAGCATCTCTGAACTGTTGGTACCTGCATCCAGGCAGTACTGTCCAGCTGGGCAGTTGCCATCTTCGTCCCCCTCCCTCGTGAACACAAACGGGTGCTCGACTAGAGTGACTACACGCACGCGACTCCCTGAAACGGGGAAGCCAGGCCTCCAGCGACTGCCCTCGTGACCTTTTTGTGCCTCGGTGCGTTGGCGCGGGGTTGAGCTCTGCCACAGACTTCGCTCCTCAACATCCAGCCTGGTGCCCTCCCAGCTGCCCACCGTCACCCAGGTGGGCTGGCCCACAGCATCACGCCGAAGCCTCCAGATGTGAACTCGCTGAGATGTAAGCACGCGTGAAATGTTCCTTTGCACACTGACTGCCCCGGTCAGCCCCATGAAGGATGTGTTTGAGAGAAACCTGAGGACGAAAGAACTGACATCAGAAATGCAGACCAAAACATTCTTTTCACATCAGTAAGGACAAAGAGCTTATGGTCAGGTGTGTACATCATACAGTAGTACCTCTACACCTCCAGAAAGGTGGATAACTCTCACTGGTGACAGGACTGACCTATAGTTAAACCAAAAGACAATAAATATTGCATATGTGGTCAGGGAAGGCCTGGGGAAAGGGATCTTCTGAATCTGGATGACTGACACAATCTGGCTACTTTTGCACTGTTAACTATAGGGGTTCCTTTTATGGGGATGTGAAGCTCCATCTCTCTTAATAAATTAGCCCTGCTTGTCTGGCTGAGCCTGGAAACTGAGGTCACTTTAGACAAGGCAATGTCACTGTGGGCCAGACTAGCCTCTTACATGGACTCGGAAATGAACATCTTCAGCCATCGTTAAAAGACATGGCATGTGTCCAATTGAGAGCTGCTTCAAAAAAAAAAAAAGTTAAAAGAAGAAAAAAAAATATTGGAAAGTGCAATTTGGCCTGAAACCTTTTTGTCATTAATTTTGCCTGTGAGAGACGCAAGTTGGCCGACATGCAGACACCACTCCCCTAATCTCTCTCCTCCCCACTCATCATGGTGCTGAGTGATTTTTTTTTTTTAGGATGGCAGCTTTTAATTAGTTAAAACCAGCTCACATTCATTTCTCTGCCAGGGCAAACAGTGCAATGAAAGGACCAATGAAATAAATGTTAATTCCCCACTGGACTTCCACAAGCTCAGGAGTCCGCCATGAACTAATGAGTTATAGTGCACACTTCAGTATTGATTAAAGGAAATGACGTTGAAATGCCCGTTATGGTGAAAATGATGTTATCATTAGCGTTGGTGTTAAGCTGTTCAGGAAGGGTGACTGAATCAGGAAATGAGCGCTGTTTACGGCAGTGTAATGGCGTAAGCATTACTGAGGACTACTGATCCGTCTCCGGTGCACTGACACTTTGTCGCACACAATTGTTTGACATTGTATCCGGGTCTATTTGACAGATTTTATCCTGTTGTGCTGAGAGGCAGGATTCACTGCATGGCCACAGCGCAGAGCAATTCCTGCTTGTGTTTGGAGGGAGGGTTTGAGAAAAAAAAAAAGTGAAACCTCGCTAATCCACATGGAGCAGTGGGTTGGTTTGATAAGAGTGATCCGTGCCTCGTGGGATGATATTTGAGTGAAACTCATGAATACAGCTTAAAGCTCCAAAACATGTTTGCATCCCAGCTGCCAGACTAGCAGTTTCACTACAGACACCGTAGTCAATGGCTGTAAAACTCTGATGCACTAAAAAAAAAAAACATGAAAAAGCTAAAGTTACTTCAAAGACTGCCTATAGTTTAGAATTCACCAGGACTTTTATTTTCAATACTTGAAAAGCTGCTAGACCATGAATCAGACAGATGGTGTTGTAAACCCCACCTTCTCTCCTGGATAAACGCCAACGGTTCTATTCTTTTCTTAAAGAATCAGCAATGTTTTTTCAAACTCCTTTTATAATACGAGATTTAACACTGACACAGAACTTTATCAAGGGCGGCATAGTGGTTAGAATGTCTGCCTTACGACATGAAGGTCCTGGGTTCAAGTCCTGGGCTCAGCAAGGGCATTTCTGTGTGCAGTCTGCATTTTCTCCCTGTGCTTGCATTGGTTTTCTCCAGGTACTCCAGTTTCCTCCCACAATCCAAAGACATAAACATTACGCTAATTGGCTGTTCCACATTGCTAGGTGTGCTGTACTGCTACTATTACTGCAGCCTTTAAATTACATCTCACTCACTCATTTACCGAAACACTAAATCCTATTAGGGTCGCGGGGCCTAGGGTTTCTCAGCTGACACTGGACAAAAGAGAGGGTTCACCCTGATCAGCTCACCAGACCATCGCAGGGCAAGCACGCACACACACACACACACACACACACACACACAAACACACACACACACACACACACACACACACAC
>JBCNYH010000002.1:34214058-34228197 GCA_039654325.1 Tandanus tandanus
GTGAGCTGGTTCACTCCCATAGGATAACACAAAATAAATACTAATAGAGCAGATAATTAAATGCACATCAATTATGCGGAGAACTATTAATTAACTACAAACTAGTGACTATGGGGCCTTTTCTACAGACATGGACCCCCTCCTGGGTGTGTAAACTTTTGATCAGGGTGATTTGGGTAGTTTCTGTTGTCAATGTGATTTAAAAAGAGCAAACATGACTGATAATAAACGGCTTCACATAACCACTAACCATGAGTGAAAGAAAAGATTTTGTATTATTCATATTCTATGAACAATGTCCAAAAAACAAAAAAACAAAACACAGATTCTGACAGGGTGTGTCAACTTTTGAGCACAAATGTATATATTTATTTACTTTTAAGAATTATCATTACTGAACTTTTCACCGAAGAATTTGTTGCTGTCGATTTGTTTGGGTTTATTGACATTCTTCGTGGTGTGTTTGACCTTTCTCTCGCCTGGTTCCGAAGCTCCAAAAACTATAAAAAAAATACATCAGTGAGATTTTCCAGAGCAGAGTTAAACAGCTTCCTAAAACTATTTCATACCTCTGCAAGGAAAACAAGGCAACTCTGTTTACAAGAAAAACGACTCGGAAATTAATTTGTGTCGCTACTGTGACAGGATGTCGACATTGTGGCATAGTGGCTAGCACGTTCGCCTCACGACAAGAAGGTCCTGGGTTCGAGTCCCGGGTTCGAGTCACGGGTTCGGCGGTTCTGTGTGAAGTTTGCATATTCTCCCCATGCTTGTGTGGGTTTCCTCTGGGTACTCTGGTTTCTTCCCACAGTCTAAAGAGGCAGCCGTGGCCTAATGGTCAGAGGAGTGGTTTTGGAAACGAAAGGTCAATGGTTCGATTTCCGAACCAGCAGGAAAAATGTGTGGCGGCTGAGGAGTGAGCTGCACCTTCCCTTCCTCCACTTTCATGGCTGAAGTGCCCTTGAGCAAGACACCTAACCCCCATCTGCTCTCCCGCACTGCAATATGTAACTGCTCTGATCGTGTGTGCTCACTGTTTACGTGTGTGTGTGTGTGTGTACTCACTCTGGATGGGTTAAATTCAGAAGTTAAAATTTCCCTTGGTTAATTGGCTATTCCAGGTTGCCCCTAGGCGTGAGTGTGAGCGTGAATGGTTGTGTGTGTTGCCCTGTGACGCTCTGATGAGTTGTTCAGGGTGTGCCCCGTCTTCGCCCAGTGTCGGCTGAGATAGGCTCCAGCCTCCCCGTGTCCCTAATAGGATTAAGCAGTTCAGCACATGAGTGAGTGGCTGAATATTGTGACAGGATTTTGAAAAGTCAGCCGAATAACCAAGGCGTGTAGCCTCTTGTTTAATTTTTTTATTTATTTAAATAAAACAATAAAAACACAATATTTCTTACAACCCAGTGGACGTAGATATCGTCTACAATACGTACATAGCTATTACAGCTAATAGCTCATGTATGACTTGATTTTGTGGAAATCACTGGATATCGTCCAAAAAATATTACTTTGGATTTTGAGTTTACCTTGAAGCCTGAAGGAGCCACTGAGCCTCACCTCCGATTTTCCCCCTGAGACTGACAGGCACGTGGAGAGACCAGAATTCAGTTTGTGCTACCAAAATCCAAGGGCTCAGGTATATTACTTCTGTGGCGCCTATCTCAGCCGACTTTGGGCGAGGGCGGGGTACACCCTGAACAGCTCGCCAGACCATTGCAAGGCCAACACACACAACCATTCACTCTCACACCTAGGGGCGATTTGGAACAGCCAATTAGCCTAATATGCATGTTTTTGAATTTTAAGATGAAACCGGAGTACCCAGAGAAAACCCATGCAAGCACGCAAACCCCACGCAGAAACGCCCCGATCCAGGGAATGGAACCCGGGACCTTCTTGCTGTGAGGCGCTCATGCTAACCACTGCGTTCATGATATGTGGTGTGATAAAATTTTCATAGACCGCTCCCGTAGTGAGTGAATGAAGCGTTGCCAGAAGGAGTGAGCAGTAAGTCAGCAGCCATGTGACATTTCACTGTCATCATCATGACCCGTCTTACACACCGGTTTTTTGACACCAGAGAGCAAATATCAAATTTTGCCAAGCTCTTGAAATTCGGCGGCAGAGACCCTTGGAATGCTTCAGCAAGCCTATGGCAGTGAAGTAATGAGCGACCTTCGTGTGTCATGAGTGGCAGAACATTCTCCAGTGATATCTCGCCCCTCTTGAAGTGCGATGTCACTCAAAACCCTTCTCCTGGTCATTGCTTCATTGCCGTAGGCTTGATAAAGCATTTCAAGGGTCTCTGGTAGCGCGTTGTGCAAATGTGCAAGTGCATGTTGTCACCAAAAAAGACGATGTTGACGGCGCACTGCCATGCGGCAACCTGACTAAAAAGAATCACAGCTCACTTCTACTTCACATGCATGACCATGGTTTGCACCTCGTAATTTCTCCCCTGGGCTTAAAACACCCTGGTCCACTCTCTGTTGCTCTCTTTTCAGGTCTCTGTCCTCAGGCAGAGAAGTTGCCCCTGTGACACATTGCTACTGGTTCTCATGGCTGATTTCTCCAGTATACACCATCCAAACACACTAATAATGCTATTCTTATAACCATGCACTCACTAAACCTCTTACCTCTGCAGCAACTCTTACAATGGAGACTTCTGTATCCCCACACATCACTCCACTTCGCCTGTATCACTTGTACCTATATTTCATTTCTCAGCTGTTCAAAGACTCTTTAAAAGGCATTTGCAGTCTCGAACTCTTTGCATTACTACACTATTCACTATTCAATCTCACATCGCGGAGTTCATGTATCTTTTCTAAAATTTATTCCGACTGTGTAAAGATCTCAGTGTATATTTATCATAAACTTTGTTGTATTTCAAAGGTTCTACCTCATATTTTATTCACTTCCTTCTTAGCCTTATTCTTTAACTCCAGTCGCTCTTGGATTTTAATATTTTAGCTTTTCATTTGAAAATACTCATTAATGTTCGGTCTTGTTCATGGTCTCTGTGTAGTGTTTGTGTTTTATTAAAAACAGCTTAATTATCTGCATTTTATCTTTAAACCCTAGTTACATAGTCGTGATTTTACCTGTGTTTGTTTGTTTGTTTGTCTGTGTGCAATATAAATGAAGTTAATGTGCAGATTCTTTTATGAAATTCATTGGAGGGAATCATGTTTAAAAAAAATAAATAAAAAATCAATTAAGGTCAATAAGTGCAAATAATGTCCAAATGAAGGTTCATCACAAATCCACTAGGGGGAGACATTTCATTATAATTATGGCTTTATGGTTATAATCAAAAGTCTTTATCAAAAAAAAATCAAACTGGACAAAGATTAAATAAAATAAAAACATAATTATAATCAGTTAATCAATGCACTTGTCACCATAATCCAATTATGTCTCGCAGTACTGTATGAGTGCCTTACTAGTTTTAAGTACATGTTAATGAGTATTGTGATCCTTATAGGGGTGGTGGGGTGGGGAGGAGGGGTTGATTAAGTTACGTATCACGATTCTTTTGTGTGACAATTCATGCATCACTGCACAGGCTCCAATTGTATTTGAAGTAATTTTGTATTATTTAAACGCTACCCTTGGTTTCTGAAGGGAGGGGAATAATGTTGTAAGGTGGATCAGTTAATGAATAAAGTGCAGCTCATGAACAAAGCTTTCAAGGTTTAATGCTTGCTGTCTGTTCATCAACGGTATCCTTAAGCTCCGATTGGTTATTGCTTGAACTGCATCATATTAGAGTTCAGCTCGGCTGAACCTTGTAACCGCCCACTTCACCTTGCTTGAGAAAATGTTGTCTCTCTTCGCACATTTCGCTTATTGCTCATCACTTCCTGTGTGTGAATAGCTTTAGAAATATGAATCACTTTTCTTTTACATGGGTCAAGGTTTTAAAATTGCAACCAAAAAAAATTGTAACATCGAGTTTCTAGAATTGCCATGCTTACAGAACCGCAATACAAATCAAATCGGCACTAACTTAACGTGATGACATCATATGAGGCGGTTCCTGGTGATTATTACACTATTCACTATTCAATCTTCTCATCCCTAATGCGCCTATTTAATTTTCTACATTAATGAGATCATTAATTAGATGTAATGTACATTATCTACTTTACTAGGAACCATTAACCACTAGAACACCACATACAAAACTGTACTCCACTGCATCATAATGCAGCACATGGAAAGACGGCATGAATCAAACGGCATGTTTAAAATGTGTTCCTTATTACATCTGGTTATTACCTATTTACAAGACCAGTCCTGAACCTTACTGATGCACTGCAGTAACAGTTTTACATTCCATCCGTGTCGAGATGAGTGAGAACATACTGAAACCGAGCCGGATTCTGGCAGGAGGAATAAATACCAGAGTAAACAGATTACTGGGATTGGACAGGAGACTATCATGACCAGTTTGGAGATTGCCAGGGAAAAAATCTGCACATAGCAAGGAGACGTTTCTGATTTATGGAAGTAAAGGATGGTCAGTAGCTGCATAAAAACACTCTCACTCACTCACTTGCTGAACTTGAACTGTTTAATCAGTTCGCTGAGTCTGGAGCCTATCTCAGCCGTCACTGGGCGAAGGCGGGGTACACCCTGTACAGCTCGCTAGACCATCTCAGGGCCAACCCACACAACCATATACACATTCACACTCACACCTAGGGGTAATTTGGAACAGCCAATTAGCCTACTGTGCATGTCTTTGTACTGTAGGAGGAAACTGGAGTACCCGGAGGAAACCCTTACAAACACAGGAAGAACATGCAAACCCCACACAGAAATGCCCGAGCCTGGGAATCGAACCCAGAACCTTCTTGCTGTGAGGCAGACGTGCAAACCACTGCACCACCGTGCCGCCCTGCATATAAACAATTATTGTAATTTTGCATTCAAGGAATAACGACCCTGTAAACAGTTTAAACAGCATGTTGTGTCGAGTGTAAAACATCTATTTACAGAATTCCGTTCAACACGCTGATGTTCTCGCCGGCAAATACAGGCAGAACAAATAAAACATTTCCAAATAGTAATGAGCCCTTGGACAGAATAATTATTTGGGTAAATGGGAACAGGAAGACTGTTTATTGTGATGCTTTTATAATATTCTCTGATAAATCCGTGCTCAGATCAAGTTTATAGAATAAAGAAAAGATCAATTGAGATCAGATGCTTTCAGCTCAAAGACGTCGCTGGCTGCTGCTGGACTTATGAGCAGAGTGAACACACCTGTTTCCCATCACTGCACTGCATCGGTGCTGAAAGATGTCTGCACTTCGAACTCCACACACTCCATGCCACAAGCTCCACACCCAGCGCAAAATGGGCTTAGAAATCACCGTGCCTGAACCGCTACGTACTCGGAAGCTAGACGAGTGAGCAGAGCGAGGATTTAATAGTGAACTTGTGCACATCGGGGTTCAGACTTCAGACTTAAGTGCTCTTCAGAACTGAGACGCGAATTACCCATGCAGAGTGGAGTCTGAGTTAAGTTCAAGGGTATCTCAGTTTTACACACACACACACACACACACACACACACACACACACACACACACACACACCGCTCTGACTAACACATCGGACTGAATGAATAAAGCATTTTTCTTGTGTGATACTGTATGAGTTCAAGTGAGAAGCTGAATGAAGTCCATCACTGCCGTCTGACAGTTTAAACACGCAGAATAACTATAATATCAAGATGAAATACATGTAAATTCACACAAGAAGGTTCTGGGTTCGAGTCCCAGGCTCGGCGAGGATATTTCTGTGTGGCGTTTGCATGTTCTCCCCACGCATCGCTGGGTTTTCTCCAGGTACTCCGGTTTCCTCCAACAGTCCAGACATGCATGCTAGGTTAATTGGTTTGTTCCAAATTGCCCCTAGGTGTGACTGTGTGTAGCCCTGCATTGGACTAACGAGCTGTTCATGGTGCACCCCACCCATAGATGGATGAGATAGGCTCCAGCCTCCCCGGGACCATACAAGGATTAAACGCTTTAGCAAATGCATGTTAGCATGTCTGCCACACAGCAAGAAGGTTCTGGGTCCGATTCCCAGGCTCAGGCGTTTCTGTGTGGGGTTTGCATGTTCTCCAGGTATTCCGGTTTCCTCCCACAGTCCAAAAACATGCACAGTAGGCTGATTAGTGGCTAAATGTGAGAGTGAGTGTGAATGCTTGTGTGAGTGTTGGCCCTGCGATGGCCTGGCGAGCTGTTCAGGGTGTACCGCACTCTGAGATGGGCGCCAGCCTCCCTGCGACCCTAATTAGGATTAAGCAGTTCAGAAAATGAATGAATGAATGAATGATAATTTATTATTATCATCAATAGCTTTTCAAAGTCATACCATTTTTATCCCCTCACAGGACAAGTCACAGGACCTCCCAGGAGGGCGCTGGAGCAGACAGCATCAGCAGAGACATTGCTTATTACACTACTTTTTTATGGATTAAGTTGTAAATAAAATTAAGCTTTGAAGCCCAGGTAACGAGTGCTTGGTCAGCTTATGCTTTAAATCGTTGGCACATTTTCTTTACAGGAGAGCACATTAAATTACCAAAAGATTTTGATATATCGGTATAATAAAATATCACAGTCATAATTTAATAAAGCATCCATCCATTATCTATTCCGCTTATCCATCAGAGTCGCGAGGAGAAAGCTGGAACCATCCCAGCTCAATTCGGGTGAGAGGCGGGGCTACACCTTGAACGGGTCACCGGTTTATTACAGGACTAACACACACACACACACACATTCACACTCTCATTCACATGTGTGGGGGATTCTGAGTAACCAGTTGACCTAATGTGCATGTCTTAGGATGGTGGGAGGAAACCAGAGTACCCAGATGAAACCTAAGGTGTAGTTGACATTTATTTACTCGTGTTCAGTTCCGTTTTCAAGGTTTAATACTTTATTATTATTCGTCCCTGGGTGTGAGAGTGAGTGTGAATGGTTGTGTGTGTGTTGGCCCTGCGATGGTCTGGCGAGCCGTTCAGGGTGGACCCCGCCTTCACTCAGAGTCAGCTGAGATGGGCGCAAGCCTCCCAGCGACCCTAATTAAGATTAAGTGGCTTAGGAAATTAATGAATGAATGAATCTTACAACGAATGAGCCCTTTATATCTACGCAGGGAGCCGATTGCACAGAGCTACCATGTTGTGCCTCAACAGAAGACGGTGTCCACACTTCACGTCTTTCCAAGTGCCAACAGGAATCTGGAAGGAAGCACCGAACAAACAACAAAGCAGGAGAAAGCAAGACAAAAAAAAAAGAAAGAAGAGGACTTGGTGTTTGACGGCACTGGCTAAGTTTTAGAATGCAAATTTAGAAAAATATGCGATCATACTTATTATCTAGCACAGATAAAGCAATTGGTGGCACGGTGGCGTAGTGGTTAGCACATCCACCTCACAGCAAGGTGGTCCTGGATCGATTCCCGGGCTCGGACATTTCTGTGTGGAGTTCTGTGTGCATGTTCTCCCCATGCTGTGAGCTGTGCGCTAGGAAAAGTTAACACTGGTTTTTTTTCACCCCTTTTCGCCTGCCGATTTTTGCATTCATTTATAGCCGAGCTCCTGAGCGGAGGACTACTGGCATGGAAAATAACATGGATGGTTATTACCTGGCTTGTTAGTTTAATTATCTGTGTAACGAGTTCATGTTCCGTGTTTGGTGTTATGGTGGACAAAACTTTTTCAGCCTACCTGAGATTAGTACATTCTGAATATATGGACGCTGTCTTATTTTCATAAGTCTAACACTATCCTGTGTGTGTGTGTGTGTGTGTGTGTGTGTGTGTGCGAACCAAACAGAGAACCAATCAGAAAACCATCAGTTCTCAAATGTCCATACTCCCAGCATGCACCTCTGCAATCCTTTAAAATGTACTCAGGTGGCACGCTAGCTCAGTGGTCAGCCTCTCAGCAAGAAGGTCCCGGGTTTGATTCCCGGGCTCGGGGTGTTTCTGTGTGGAGTTTGCACGTTCACCCTGTGCTTGTGTGGGTTTCCTCCGGGTACTCCGGTTTCCTCCCACAGTCCAAAAAACATGCACAGTAGGCTAATTGGCTGTTCCAAATTGCCCCTAGGTGTGAGTGTGAATGATTGTATGTGTGTTGGCCCTGCAATGGCCTAGCAAGCTGTTCAGGGTGTACCCCGCCCTCGCCCAGAGTCGGCTGAAAAGGGCGCCAGCCTCCACGCGACCCTAATTAGGGTTAAGCGGCTTAGGAAATGAATGAATGAAAATGTAGGTGTTCTACTCAGTTCTTTGAGTCATCTAAAGGAACTTGGTGTGTTTTTGCACTAACCATGGACAGGAAGTCGCCAATCAGCATCAAAGTCATCCTCTATGCCTCAGAAGCTCTGCTCTCGACAATCTTTCTCCAGAATCAATGACACATTCCATAATTCCTAAAAAAAATACGTACTGATATCTTCTTTCGCTTGATCCGAGGTCGGGTCGCGGGGGCAGCAGCCTAAGCAGGGAGGTCCAGACGTCCCTATCCCCAGCCACTTCCGCCAGGCGTTCCCAGACGAGCCGAGAGAAGTAGTCCCTCCAGAGTGTTCTGGGTCGACCCCGGGGTCATACGGATATGATTTAAAAAAAAACATTTTTCATTTGAAGCTTCATCAAACAAGGAGATCATTACGGAGTGCTGCAAACTGCTACGTGCACCTGCTACAGGACACCTGATTCAACACTCCGGGGAATTGCTAATTAGCCGAATCAGTTGAATGAAGCATGTTACAGCAGCGAAGCACTGAAGTGAACATTCTACGTACACAGTGCCAGAAGGATTAATATTCATTGGGTGGTTTATTCAACATTAATCAAAATGATACCAGAACTGTCAAATCGTTCAGGTCGGAAGTGAAGAACGAGGAAACTCGGTGGGATACAGCATCGTCAGCAGGTGCCAGAGGATTTCCTGTCGCAGTGATAAATGACCGTGTAATAATTTATAGACTTAAAATAACGACAGGATATCTAGGAGTGCTGGATTACACCAATTACAATAAACAACATTACGGAAAAGTAATTCAAATCAATTTATATCGGTTTTATTTGTATATTGGGTAACGAATCAGTTTCAACTCAATGTGTTAAAACAGTGACATTTTCCACTGTGAAAGTTACTGATTCGTTTCAGGTGGCACTTGAATAAATAACATTACCGTTAATATACATACCATGTACTGTACAGTGGGGCGGTACGGTGGGGTAGTGGTTAGCACGTCCGCCTCACAGTTAAAAGGTCCTTGGCGAAAATGTTTCTGTGTGGAGTTTGCATGTTCACCCTGTGCTTGCATAGGTTTCCTTCAAGTACTCTGGTTTCCTCCCACAGTCCAAAGACATGCACTTTAGGCTAATTGGCTGTTTCAAATTGCCCCTAGGTGTGGATGTGAATGGTTGTGATTGTTAATGGTCTGGCGAGCTGTTTAGGGTGTACCCTGCCTTTGCCCCGTGTTGGCTGAGATAGGCTCCAGACTCCCCACGATCCTAGTTGTAGGATTAAACGGTTCAGCAAATGAGTGAGAGTGAGTGAATGTACTGTAAAGAAGTTTACTCTTTCATTCATTTTCTGAACCGCTTAATCCTAATTAGGGGCGCGGGGAGGCTGGCGCCCATCTCAGCCCATCTGGGCGAGGGCAGAGTACACCCTGGACAGCTCGCCGGCCCATCCACACGCTGATGGCAGCCTACTCTTGACGAAAATCAGCAATGGTTCTTTTTCATGCCTCTCACCACAGACAGTGAGAGACATGGCCTGCATTTGATAACCCAGTTAGCTGCACTGGGGGGACAGCAGTGACAACCCGTTGATAGTGGGGCTTGAACCCCCGACCTTCGGATCAGTAATCCAGCACCCTACCACCAGGCCACCACTGCCCCCTGTAGAGTAGCTCTATATGATTATTGTTCTTTTTGTAAAATTCTTTTAGAAAGACAGGAGCGTTTTTGTTTGTTTTCTTTTGTTTGTGTGGTCCTGGTTAAGGCGACAGACAGTAGGGGGCGTAAGCGTTCCCTACTGTCAGAAGGAAAAAGTAAAGAGGAAAAAAACAACCTAAGCAGCCTATAAGACACGTCACAAGAACACCACGTGACGCTTCTGACGATGACTACAGGAAGTAGTTGAAACATGTTAAGCAGGTAAAAACAAAAACGCTCCTGTCTTTCTAAAAGAATTTTACAAAAAGAACAGTTAAAACTAAGAAGACAGTATGAACTTCTACCAGAGAGTCTATATGATTATTATTGATTATATTGCTCTTGTGTGTGTGTGTGTGTGTGTGTGTGTGTGTGTGTGTGTGTGTGTGTTAGATTCTGGAGATGATCCAGATCAAATTCTGGATCCAGGAAGTTTTTTAAAGGGCTCTTTAACATTATGAGATAGGATGACTTTTTGGAAGTGTAGTATTACAGCAGGCCCAGCAGAGGGTGCCGTGTACTTACTTATTTTTTCAGCTTTTTTTTTTAAAACTTATTTATGTAGTGAAGTAATATACTACCATCAATAATAAGTGCTTTTCTCATAAATTGTAGTTTTCAACTGAGAAGAAATTAATATGTGTTTTTAATAAGTATTGACACCTTTGAAACATAGAGAACAAGCCAACATAACGAGAAAAGTGCTAGGAGGAAAACCAGTGCCTTCACCTGTCCGGACGCTGGTGTCGTGTATACCTGCAGCACATGCAACAGAGGTTGGTGTTCCAGGATAGGATTGCAGGGGCAATGGTTTACTGGGTTACTGATCCAAAGGTCGGGGGTTCAAGCCCCACTATCAATATAATAATAATAATAATAATAATAATAATAATATTAACGGGACAGTGATGGCCCGGTGGTAGGGGGCTGGATTACTGATCCCAAGGTGGGGGGTTCAAGCCCCACTATCAACGGGATGTTACTGCTGTCCCCCCAGTGCAGCTAACTGGGTTATCAAATGCTGGCCATGTCTCTCACTGTCCGTGGTGAGAGGAATATAAAAGAACCATTGCTGTCATTCGTAAAGAGGAGGCTGCATTTCCGTCAGCGTGTTTCTGCCCTACGATGGCCTGGCAAGCTGTCCAGGGTGTACTCTGCCCTCACCAAGAGTCGGCTGAGATGGGCACCAGCCTCCCTGCACCCATAATAAGGATTAGGCGCTTCAGAAAATGAATGAATGAATGAGGATAGGACTGCTGTCCCACGAGTGGACTCTTCGCTAAACATCGCAGGGTAGTCATGCATCGTCTTCGACGTGAGACTCCATCATCATCATCATCATCATCATATTATTATTATTATTATTATTATTAATTATTAATTATTATTATTTTTATTATTACTTGCCACATTAGGATTTCAGGGGTGTTGTGTGTGATGAAGAACACATGAAGAAGTCAAACAGTCGCAGAACCTTTAAGGTATTTAATACGTAACTAAAGTGCAGGCTGGGAGGTAAAAATAAACAGAAAACAACACATACAAAACCAGGCTGACAAACTTGGGGCAAACTGACTGACCGAATGACACCAATACCTCGCACACCATCCTGACGTGGTGAACCAAGTCCTAAAAGTTTCCCATTCACTTCCCAAGTACATTACTCCTGTACACGAGTGTTAATGACCCCTGCACCGGCCGCCATGATATTAATAACATCACCATCTTCTGTTTCTTATCACTCGATCTCAGACTTTTCCACTTTCTACCAATCGCTGTTGCGCCGCCAAGTTATCACACATGCACGAGAACGTTCCTCCGGTCACGCCGTCTCGTTATTGTTATTGTAAACATCCAGAACCAAAACAAGATGTAGAGCAGGTGAATAAAAGATACTAAGCCCGTGAATGAACTGATAATGAAAGATAAAACACATCAGATGCTCACTTGTTAACGGGGAAACTTTAAGTAATGAGTTCATTATTCCTTCCCAGCAGTGTTCCAACACACAGTGTTTATTTTGATTTGATTTTGTTATACTGTATTAATCCCACAAGGGAAATCATTACCTCTGCATTTAACCCATCCAAGGTGAGCACAGACACATAAACGGTTAGCGCAGACACACAGTCGGAGCAGTGGGCTGCCACACACATTGGGGGCGCCCAGAGAGCAGTTGGGGGTTCAGTGCCTTGCTCAAGGGCACTTCAGCCATGAGGGTGGAGGAAGGGAAGGCGCAGCTCACTCCCCCACCGGCACACATTTTGCCTGCTGGTTCGGGAATCGAACTAGCGACCTTTCGGTCCCAAAGCCACTTCTCTAACTATTAGGCCACGGCTGCCCCCGATAATTTATTCCGCTGTCGCAGCACGAGCTGGGAGTTGTAGTTTTCCTGCAGAACCGGAATGCTGCAATGCAGAACGTCGCGCCATCGTTACTCTCATAAACATTATAAGTAAACATGTTTTCTTGGCATGATCCGATGAAATCCTCAGCGTGTTCAGTGCAGTCCGATAGTTTGATATTGCTCTTTGGTCAAGCAGACAAAGTTTACAAGCTTAACCATAAATGACTTTCTAATGACCAGCTCGGCGAGTCTCTCAGGACAATGGCTGCAGGAGTGAAATCCCGTGGCTCAGTCCTACTAGAGCTTAATATGAGTTTAATGCATGGGACTGCTCCACACTGTGAATTTGATACACTTCAACCGAAGACAAATCTCTTAATAGCCTTATACACACATCAGACACAAGCCTGGCTTGAATACACTTCTTTTTCTCCATCCAATCCATCAGTCATACCACACCGCTTTGATCCCACATTCTTAATTACTCCTGCTAGCCTCCTCTGTGTACTGCTGCATTTGTAGTAACAATTCCACCTTTGGCAGCTTTTTTTTTCTGTGCTCACAGAGATTTATTTACAGCACGTACTTCATTTCTGCATAATCACACCAACACTCGGGACACAGTGGGAAAGCATTACATACTGACGGTTTTTACATTACCTTCATTTCTATTTAGCTTCCCCGATGAGAGCTCGGGGCTTTAACACAACAGCAGAGCACCAATATGGGTGCTTAATATGGAGCTCGGCTAATCACAGGTGTAGAAAGATCACAAGTTGAATCCCAAATGACACTAATGACTAGCTTCGCCCCTCTGTTATAAAATGGCTGCAGGAACGAAATCATGAGGCTCAGATGTTTCTCTGCACAGGGTAGATATAGTGGAATTATCAAAATAGAACACAGGGGTCCAAAGCTCCGCCCACCCAGGAATGTGTATTTTAAAGTTGATCTATGTCTTCCTTAAACCAAAATCGAAACTGTTGTGTTAAAAAAAATGAAGTCCAGCTGGCTCATTAATTGTGCACCGATTTTGGTGTGCACCAATCCCAGGCGAGGTACCTCTAAGACAAACCCGCATACCAAATTTCATCAAAATCCGAGCAAGCATTCTCAAGTTATCGTCCGGAAACCAAAGTCTGACAGAGGGATGGACCGACGGACGGACGGACGGACAGACAGATGCCACCCATTCCAATAGCTCCACCCACTATGTGGCGGGAGCTAAAAATGGCAGTCCAGCGTTCCTACCTTATGTCAAGTTCTCAGCAGATGTTACTAACAGGGAGTAAAGTACCAACAGTGGAATAGTTCAGACTGTGGAGATAATTAGTCGAGGTCCCAGAAGTAAACAACACGAAAATTGCTCAGGGCAAGAGCAGTACACTGCATTCTTTACATAAGCTTGTCAAATCATTGGGATATATAATTCCTAGACACCTGACAACTTACACCATTATATTATGGCACTGACTGACTATTTGCCGTCAGGCTAGAATGAGTAAACTATAAATGCACTCAGAGAGTGCAAACCTCCTCCAAGGAATGGGTTATGGAGACAGATGATGTCCCACCCCCTTCAAAACTGTACTGGGTCCGGAGTCGGATCATGCCCAAAATTTGGCCCAAAACCCACATTTTGTGGAAATACGTTCATTAATTTTCGAGTCACACACACACACACACACACACACACACACACACACACACACACACACACACACACACACACAGAGACAAACACACACACACACACACGCTCCCCCCCCCGGCCTCCCCTCCCTGACCCGATGAAATGGAAACTAGTG
>JBCNYH010000002.1:34228297-34239295 GCA_039654325.1 Tandanus tandanus
ACACACACACACACACACACACACACACACACACACACACACACACACACACACACACACACACACAGAGACAGACACACATACACACATGACCAACCTCACAACCTACCCCATTGGGGAAGGTAAAAACGATGAGACATTTTTCAAGAACCAGGTGACTGAGTCTCTATGTATTAAAAAAATGAACCCATGTGTGAATGAGGAGAGCAGAATAAACTACAGGTTCAAGCAAACGATGCATCGGATGCACATGTAACTGAATATTTCAATTTATGGAGTATGCATACTTCTACTGGAGATGCTCACTCATTCATTTACTGAACCGTTTAATCCTACTAGGGTCACAGGAGGCTGTATCCAATCCGACACTGGGTAAAGGTGGGGTAAGCCCTGAACAGCTCGCCAGTCCATCACAGGGCAACACACACACAACCATTCACACTCACTCTCACACCTAGGGGCAATTTGGAACAGCCAATCAGGCTAATGTGCATGTCTTTGGACTGTGGGAGGAAACTGGAGTACAGGGTGGAAACCCACACAAGCACTGAGAGAACATGCAAACTCCACACAGAAATGCCCCGAGCCCGGGAATCGAACACAGGACCTTCTTGCTGTGAGGCGAACGTGCTAACCACTGCGCCACCGTGCCGACATCAGGAAAGATACCAAAACCAAAATTCAACACTAAGATATATATTTAATAATTTCACATCAGTTCATTAAAAAGTATGCAATAAATATTAGACTGGCAACCTGTTCGGGGTGTAACCCCGCCTCTCGCACAAAGACATCTTCGATTTGCTCCAGTTTCTCCTGCAACCCTGACAGATAAGAGGAATAGATAATGGATGGATGGAGTTATTTAAGAGCTACACGCAGCATTAGATGATAGTAAAAGTTATATTTAGGGGGTTTTTTTCCCAGTGGTGAAGAACATTTACACGGAAGGTCTCTTTTTCTTGTTTTGGTGATTTGGTCAGGGCTGCTCTGCATCTCCATAAAATTCCATCGGCTTATAGACTAGTCTCATTTCTTCTATTTTTTCTATTCTCGCATAGATGATGACTTATAAAAATCGATAACAAGTAAGGGATGATGTACAGCGGACGGTCAACATCGCTAAATAAAGCCAGACAGAGTGAGCAGGACCCTGATTTGTAGCGGAGGTGTTGAATGACTCTGAAGAGGTTTATTTGGCGATAACGACTGGCTCGCTGTATATTATCCAACATATTACATGCCGACTTACTCCTTCATTCATCATTTTCTAAGTCGCTTAATCCTAATTACGGTTGCAGGGAGGCTGACGCCCATCTCACCTGACTCTGGGCGAGGGTGGGGTACATCAGATGGCTTGCCAGGCCATCACAGGGATGCCGACTTACTAAAGAAATCAATAATCTGCAATAGTCTTCAAAATTATTCTAATGGCTGAAAAATCATTTAATTGCTCCCACTAATGCAGAAAGAAACCTGTGGGGGAAGGATTTTACAGTGGAAAGGCCTTTGCACAGGGGCAATCCCACTCTCTCGACCTTGGAGGTCGAGTTCCGGTGGCACGAAAAATCGTAACATCCGGAGACCTATCTGGCTGCATTGAATGGCCATGTTGTCCTAAGTGCTCCCGCACGCCCTCTGCACTCCATGATGCATTGCTGCAGTGCCTTTCCAGCTGTTGAACCCCAAGGATCTGCTCTGCCTGGGCCGCCAAAGCAGTCTTCACATGCTAGACATGAGCAAGTCCCTAAATTACCGACGGTTCAGACCCATCAGCTACCCTGAACCTGGTTCAGCCGGCCTGTCGAAGCCGTTGCCCGGGGTGTGGCCACTGTCTCATGCTAGCAACTACGAGGAGCCACAGGTGAGAGCTGGGTGCCGGTGTGGACAAATAGAGAATCAGCCACTCAAAAGGATGGGACAAGCCCCCTTCTAGAGGTTCTACCCCTCACAGACAACCCCATACAACCCATTAATGACACTCTCCCTAACAATGCTCTGTTACACTTAACAATGGTATGTTTAAAGAAACAATATATTGAATATGTAAATGAGGCGTGCAATAAGAGGTGTTAAAGTAGCATCTAGTTTCCTTATGCTAACATGACTGAGGCTGTTGTTCTGTCACCATTCCCTAATCTCACACACACACACACACACACACACACACACACACACACACACACACACACACACACACACACAGCCCTCCAACAAATTACCAGACTGTGAATACATTGTTGCTCCCGTTGGTCCGGTCGAGGCTCAGCAACATTAATGCGGCAATAAAATGAAGTCAGCTGATGATCTGAATGTAGTGAATGAGCAGGTTATCACATCAATGCACTTTTTCTTCCCTGATGGCGCGGATATAAAACGGGGACTTTCTCGAATAATGAGCGCGTGGTTCAGGGAGCACGAGGAATCATTTTCACATATGTATCGGCCCCCCAGAGTCCCGACCTTAACCCTACTGAAAGTTTTGGGGATGTGCTGGAGAAGACTTTATGGAGGGGTTCAGTGTTTATCAATTCAAGATGCCATGGTGACTGCATTCAGTAATCAAGGCTAAAGATAAAAAAATTAAATAAATATTTAATAATAACAGTAATTACAACGACAACAACAAAGACACCCAACAATAACATACTTAACTGCCATCATAGAAAAGCATGCAACACTGTCTGTAACCTCCTTCAGATTGCTGAAGTGTTCTTTTTTTTATCCTGTGTGTGTGTGTCTGCGCGTGTGTGTGTGTGTGTGTGTGTTTGTGTGTGTAATGAGAGTACAGTAGCACAGTACAGTAGTACAGTAGACTCCTGGTTTGATTGAATGCAGGAATCAGCCCAAGCTCGGTACATTTGATTACACTAAAGAGAGGATCGGTCATGACACACAGTGGCCTTTTAACCACGGACACCAGGTCAGAGAATGAAGAGATCAATATCAGATCTGGTGTTTGTCTTAATCAAAGCTCAGTATAAACAGATGAACAGCAGCTACTCCAGCAGCAAAGCAGAAACAACATCAGTCCCAAAAGCTGCCAAGATTCATGACTGTCAGCTTCTGATGTGAGTTTGGCTCTTCACAGTAAAGACTGGGTGAAAAAAGCAAGAAATAATCTGGCAGCTTGTTCATCCATTCATTTATACATTCATTTGCTAAACCATTATATCCGGGAGCCTATCTCAGCCGACTCTGGGTGAAGGCACGGTACACTCTGAACAGCTCACCAGTCCATTGCTATGGCTAATAAACACACACACACACACACACACACACACACACACCTAGGGACTATTTGGAACAGCCAATTAGCCTAATAAGTATGTTTTTGGAATGTGGGAGGAAACCAGAGTACCCATAGGAAACCCATGCAAGAACAGGGAGAACATGCAAACTCCACACAGAAACACCCTCGCCGAGCCCGGTACTCGAACCCCAAACCTTTTCGCTGTGTGGCGTGCGGCGTGCTAACCACTACACCACCGTAATCTGGCAGTGCAGCAAAATGAAATGAAGACAGATTGTTCAGATCAAGATCAATTTGTTGAGAACAAGAAGGAAAGAGCAGAAAACGAAATATATACTGAAAGGATGGAGCTATTAGAAGATTGACCATAGCAGTCCAACAAACAAAAAAGAAAGAAAGAAAAGTAATGAAAAGAAAGAAAACATTTTAATTTAATAATGAAATAGAGATGTGTTCTGGATTGTGGTTGTGGTTTTCGGGTTTATTTTATTTTTATCTTGTGCTTTATTTTGTTTTGTTTGGCGAGGGCGTTTCTGTGTGGAGTTTGCATGTTCTCCCTGTGTTTACGTGAGCTTCCTCCGGGTACTCCGGTTTCCTCCCACAGTCCAAAGACAGTGGCTGATCCAAATTGTCCCTAGGTGTGAGAGTGAGTGTGAATGGTTGTGTGTGTTGCCCTGTGACGGTCTGGCAAGCTGCCCAGGGCTTACCCCACCTTTACCCAGTGTCGGATTAGATACAGCCTCCTGTGACCCTAGTAGGATTAAGCGGTCCAGATAATGAATGAGCGAGCATAGTGAGTTAGCGCCCATCTCAGCGGACTCTGGGCGAGGGCGGGGTACACACTGGACAGCTCGCCAGGTCATTGCAGGGCATGCAGATGGGTCTTTTCTAAATTTAAAATCAGAATTTCTTAGGAAGAAGTTTCAGTATTGTCAAAATAGATGACTCTTTGTTGTCACTTGACACATAACTGGTGTATTTATTTATTTATTTTTACATCAGGGTTATATAGTCTCTCACACACACACACACACACACACACACGCTGCTGTGCAAGAGTTGTGTGCAAATGCAAAGAAAGTAGTAGAGCAAAGGTGGCTTCAAAATAAACAAGAATTCAGTTAAATCGGGATTTCTGGTTATAGCGTAATGCTAGCAAGTCGCAGGTTTCACTGCTCTGCCCCTTGCTGTCTTAAATCCTTTTGTAACCCACAGTTTTACAGCAAACTTTGTGTTTTGTTCATATCAAGGATCTGGAATGACAACTGCTGCAGGGAAATCAGCAAGACTTCATACAGAAACCATGCAATCCAAAATAGAAACTTGCAGAAGGCTTAAGCTACATGAAATATAATTTGGGGGGGGGGGGTGTACATCACCTTGAGGGTGGATTTATGTGTTTCAAGGTGTTGGATGTGGGTTGAAGCATCCAGGTTATGTATGTTTATGTCACTCAAACATAGTCCTTTTTGTGTCCATATGAATTCGCCAATGTGTATCAGTAGTCACGCTAGCTAACACACAATGTTACGCAACGTTATTGCAACATTGCATCAAGGTCATAATTTGGTTGGTGGCCCAAAATGTTACCTGAACATTGTGGGAATGTTATACCAGACTGTTCATTGAGAACATGTGCAAGACTTTTATACACAACATTGTTTTGTCACACACATCCAGGCCCCCAGTACAGCGCCATCTAGTGTAGAACCACAGTACATAATAGATATTATAATTATAATTTATATAATTATAATATCTAAATATAAATATATAATTTATTTATAATTAGATATTTATAATATCTAAATATAAATATATAATTTATTTATAATTATATTATAAATAATAGATCTAGCACAAAACCAAGCTTGAAATATTCTTGAAAAGTACACTCAAATGCTTCGTTCTCTGACGTCAGTTCGCTTCCGATGTCAACAACCAGATCCAGAAATAGTAGTTTTACTGCGCATGTGCAGGCAGACTTTTCACGACGGGACAGAATTCATTTTTTTTCTTAACAATAAAATTATCATTTTTTCTAAGTCCATAAGTTATATTAAAACAGATACATATAATGTATAGAACAGTTGTTTAAGGTTTACTTGATGAGACATGTACTGGATTTAACACCCTGATTTCAGCGACAAAAATAGGCTTATGACGTCACATTGTTTTGATCTGATTAAAAAAGCAATAAGCGTGATTCTTTTTTTTTGTTAACTTTATAGACTAATTGATTTAAGCTTACAGAAGTGAAAAAAACAGGTGCACAGTGAAAAATATAAAAAATTATGCATTATTTATCTTTGGAAGTCCAGAATTCTGCACTTACAACACTTCCCAAACGTAACTGAAAAGCTGTTACAGCTTCAGGAATAGTGTAGCAAAGGAACTAAATAAAAAACAGGACTCAAAACACTTAATTTTCATATTATTACTTGCAATGACAGAAAATTCCCTTTCAGCCATCTGTGTGTTTTCCGCCATATACCTTTACCGTGATATAAACTTATTTATACCGTGATAGAAGATTTTTACCATACCGGCACTCCTGAGTAGCCTCAAGGCTCATAAGAGCAACCAAGACATCAGCTTGTGTCAGACGGGAAGCTTTCAAAGTGTTTTTTAGAGGTCAGATTATTAACTTCACAAACTTTAAAAAACGAGAAGTTTGGAATTTTAAAAAAGCTCTGGAGCGAAAAGTATTTCAGAACTCAACAAAAATTATTATTACTAAGGTCACAGAATGATGAATTATCGGCATTACAAGCAGCAGGTAGCCTGTTAAGACTGAAACAAGCATTCTATGATCAAGGAGAAAAACCAGAACAGAAATCAGCTTGGCATTTTAAACAGCTAGAAAATGAAAGATCCATCACTTCAATACAGAATAGAAGGGGGATAACATAGTTGATCCTATAGAAATAAATGAGGCTTTTAGATTTTTTTGTTTTATTTATTATTATTTTATTTTTATGAAAACGTACATGACCCTAATAAAAATATAAAGCTGCAGTTCCAAAAAAAATAAAAAAAGTATGTAGTATCATTGAAGAATCTAAAGCTAGTTAGGAAGCGAAGCTATTATGCTGCACTCGGTACCTCTGAGATATATGATGATCATCAGACGTCAGGTGGTTAATACGACTAGCAACCATTCGGCACCCAGTGACCGGAGGTCAGGGTTGTCAGAGTAACCAAACTGGGGAAGCGAGCATTGAAAGAGAAGTTGATATATTTAATGCTCGTTGTGTCGATATTTTCACATTTGAAACTGATTCATTTGTGGCTCTGACAGACTTTAGTTTTGCCTAAAGTTCCATGTGACTGCATCAACAGAACAGGAACAGTTTTATAATATACGTTTAATGTCACCTTTTTATTATCACTAGCAATATATAGATTTATATTTATTTTAGATATAGATTTATAGATCTCTACTGATCGGTGTCCGAGGCTGGTGTTATAAAAGTCATCATCATCATCGTCCTTCGGCCTCAGCTGGGACTCCTCTAACAACTTCCCTCCACACCTCCTTTTCAGCCATGGGGACCCTCAGGTCCTCTGCCGCTATCCCAGTGTCTTTGGAAAGTCTATTGGGGAAGGTATGTTTCCTTGATCTCGCTAGGCAGTGGCTCGGTCTCCAAAGGAGTAGGCGGGAAATAGCCTCTCCTTTAGCTCTGTAGCAGTGCCCTGCAAAGAGCAATCTCCTCCGTTGTAGTCTTACAGTAGCGGGAGGTAATTGCCCGTAGATTTCTTCCAGTGTGGCATGAGCGGACCAGTGTATGTTCTGTACACGAAGTAGAAGGTTCCGTCTAGGCTTTGTTGCTGTTTCTGTGTCAGGGTCCATGTTTCAGCTCCATATAAGAGCCATCCACTTCAACGGCCGATCTGAACAGGTTTATCTTCAGGTTGTTGTCGAGGTTCGAGTGCCATGTTTTGTCAAGAGCATTGCATGCTTGCCAGGATAATGCCTTCCAGACCTTGAAGTCCTTGTAAGAGTCCATTATGAAGGAACCCAGATACTTGAAGTCATTGACTCACTTGATTTTCTTCCCATGCAAGGATGTTATTGCTGAAGGGTCTGAGGATGTAGAGACGTACTCATTCTTGACGTCATTACAATAGATGATGTTTCAAGGACGTAGAGGAGAAATTCCACGTCTCTGACATGTTCCGACACAATTGCTAAATCATCTGCATGGTCTAGGTCCGTGAGATGTTGTGCAGGGTGTCTCCGACTTCGTCTGGGGTGTAGTTCGAGTCCCTTCTCAATGTGCTGGTCCAGTGATATATATAAAAGTACTGCGGCTCCTTTAATGGCTGAATTAACTTTAGCCCTGAAGAAAATAAATAAATAAATAAATAAATTATGAAACAAATCTCCCCTACATTTTCTGACTACGCTCTGGAGTGAAAGCAGGAAAGGATAACACTGAGTTTTCTTTTCACTGCCTTTCATTCCGTGATTTCCGTGTTCATTTGTATCGCCTGTCGTAGTTTAATTATCTGTTTAACGAGTTCATGTTCCATGTTCCTATTCATGTTTGGTGTTGTTTTGGTCTGTAAAACTTTGTTGGCCTACCTGAGTTAGATTGCGTGTTTTTTATTCTCTGTGTTCATGAAAACAGACTCGGACACAGGACAAGCATCAAGGTCATGTTCCATGCCTATGGGGCTGCAGTCAGGAGCTCCGATAAAATAACGGATTAATTACCAATGATTTGCTCCCTACATGCTGTCGTTGCTGTAGATAAAGGTGAAAGGTCACTAAGTTGGACAAATAGAGGAAAACAGCAAGTCCCTCCAGTTGTAAATACCACTGGGACCATGTGTCGAAAGCCACTTTCCATTTGTAAACTCATATTTACCATAATTCCCAGACGTAACGAATGCAGCATAATTAGCAGAGGTCTCTGATGCAATTGACAGTATGAATTCTGGGAAGACTGTGGAGCCAGATGGCCTACCTTCTTTGCTTATACTTTGATTATACAGTTACCAGGGAACCAGGGAAGCCCTGTAATAGGTGTGAAACCCTTAGACCGATAAGTCTTTATAATTCGGATGTAAAGGTTCTATGAAAAGTTCTTGTCAAAAGTCTAGAGGGTTTACTCCCAGGGATAATTGTAGATCTTAATGGGTTTATTAGGAGTCGTCAAGGGATGCATAATGTCAGAAGGGTACTGGATATACTACATACCCAGAAGGAAAAACCAGCCACTGCTCTTCTATCATTAGATGCTGAGAAAGCATTTGAAAGGGTTGAACGGTCATACCTGTTTAATACCTTCAAATGTTGTGGATTTGGGAAAACTTCTGTAAGTGGGTTAAATGTCCATATACCGACCCTTATACTTACGAACGATGGCCGAGTTTGCTGTCAAGGATGCCCTCTATCACCGCTTCTGTCTACTTTAGCAGTAGAACCCCTGGCCATCGCTGTATGGTCCCATACAGAAATCTCTGCTATAACTATGGGTCAAACAGACCACTCCATTTTTTAGTATGCTGATGACATTACTGTTTTATTTCAAATACTGGAAAAGTCCAACTTTATTAGAGGGTATAAGTAAATTTTTTAAATCTGCCTTAACGTTACTAAACTCCACACAGGCACAGGTCTCCCATTTTAAAGTTGAAAACAGTTTTACATATTTGGGTGTAAATATATTCTCACTCATTCACTCACTTGCGGTACCGCTTAATCCTACTATTAGGGTCGCGAGGAGGCTGGAGCCTATCCCAGCCAACACTGGGCAAAGGCGCGGTACACCCTAACCAGCTCACCAGTCCATCGCAGAGCAACACCCACAACCGTTCACACTCACACCTAGGGGCAATTTGAAACAGCCTGTTAGCCTAATGTGCATGTCTTTGGACTGTGGGAGGAAACCAGAGTACACGGAAGAAACCTACACAAGCATAGGGAGAAAATTTGAACTCGACACAAAAACACCCCGAGCCCTCGCTGGGCCCGGGACTCGAACCCAAGACCTTCTTGCTGTGAGGTGGACGTGGTAACGAATATATCGCTGTGCCAAGATATCAAATATATGTATCTTGACAGACGTTATGTTCAGAGGACCTCATTAAAAAGGCGATTTTTTTTTGTGTCAAAATATAACAAAATTAGCAAAACCACACATTAAACATCCTTTTCACACTCCAAAATTATTTTTTTGTCATCAAAAACAGTGGTACGAATTTGTAATATTTATTTGTGAAGCCGGTAACTGAACTTGACCAGAAATGGGTTCAATTATCAGGCTCAGATGTTTCTGTGTGGAGTTTCTATGTTCTCCCCAAGCTTGCGTGGGTTTCCTCTGGGTACTCCGGTTTTCCTCCCACAGTCCAAAGACATGCACATTAAGCTTACTGGCTGTTCCAAATTGCCCCTAGGTGTGAGTGGGATTGTGAACCCTAGGGTGTACCCCGCCTTCAACTAATGTCAGCTGAGATAGGCTCCGCCTCCCCGCTTCCCTAATAGTAGCAGTAAGTGGTTCCGCAAATGAGTGAGTGACTGGTGTCTTTCAAAGAGCTTGTTATTACATACAACATTCCACTGAAACATTTTTTCCTAACTACACTGGAACAAACCAAAACCATTCCGAAGATCTACCTCTCGACACACTGTTATATCTTAAAGGACTGAACAGGAAAGGCCGCAGTATCTGCAATTTAAAATTTACTCATGTCTGAGTCCCCTGAAACTAAATCTCAAGTCTGGAGAGAAGATTTACAGGAAGACTTTTCACATGATGAGTGGGAAGAGGCCTGTAAAGCAGCTCAAACACAAACAGTAAATACCCGCCTCGGGCTTTTGCAATACAACTGGCTGATATGCGAACATATATTACCCCAGAAAAGCTCGAGAGATGTAAGGTGTAAGTAATATTCCTGATTTGTGCTTTAAATGCAGACAGTCCAAATGTATGAGAATGTAACAAGTAGTGCCAAACCACTCACTCCTATTAGGCTCGCGTGGGGGCTA
Source organism: Tandanus tandanus (assembly GCA_039654325.1). Lineage (NCBI taxonomy): Eukaryota > Metazoa > Chordata > Actinopteri > Siluriformes > Plotosidae > Tandanus > Tandanus tandanus. The sequence continues at coordinate 34,238,548 of JBCNYH010000002.1, forward strand.
GAGTCTAGCTCAGCCAACATTGGGCAAAGACGGAGTATACCCTGGACAGCTCGCCAGACCATCACAGGGCAACACACACACAACCACTCACACCTAGGGGCAATATGGAACAGCCAGTTAGAACGTGCTTGTCTTTGGTCTGTCAGAGGAAACTGGTGTACCCGGAGGAAACCCACGCAAGCACAGGGAGTACATGCAAACTCAACACAAAAAAGGTCCTCACCGAAATTGAGGAGGATTGATGGGTTCTGCTGTTAGGATTAGGATGCAGTCCTAGCTGGATTGTATGGAGGGTTGAAGCAGGACACTGTTGATCACTGCTTATAGGAGAGATTCTGTTCGTTAGTTATTGTTATTGACTTAATAATAATATTATTGGCATCATCATCATCATTATTATTATAATTATTATTATTGTTATTATTGTTATTATTGTTATTATTATTATTATTATTATTATTATTATTGTTAATATATAGATGTATACATTGCCTAAAGGCGGAGCTCCCGATAGATATCTCTACTGATAGGTGTCCAAGTCTGGTGTAATAAAAGTAGTGCAGCTCTTTTAAGGGGTAAGTAAATAAATAAAGGGGGCAGTGGTGGCCCAGTGGTGGCGCGGTGGTAGGGTGCTGGATTACTGATCCCAAGGTCGGGGGTCGGGGGGGCCGGCTAACTGGGTTATCAAAGGCCAGCCATGTCTCTCACTGTCTGTGGTGAGAGGAATGTAAAAGAACCACTGCTGACT
>JBCNYH010000002.1:34242972-34257268 GCA_039654325.1 Tandanus tandanus
ATATATACACACACTGGCAGCACGGTCGCGCAGTGGTTAGCACATTCACCTCACAGCAAGATGGCCTGGGTTCGATTCCCGGGCTCGGGCATTTCTGTGTGGAGTTTGCATGTTCTCATGCGTGTTTGCATGTGTGAGAATGAGTGTGAATGGTTGTGTGTGTGTTGCCCTGCGATGGCCTGGCGAGCTGTCCAGTGTGTACCCCGCCCTTGCCCAGAGTCAGCTAAAATGGGCGTCAGCCTCCCCACAACGCTAATTAGGATTAAGTGGCTTAGAAAATGAACGAACATACATATATATACACACACACACACACACACACACACACACAAACACACACACACACACACTGTAGTATAGTGTTGTGAATGCTCTGTAGTCATTAGGAGATTGAAGTTTTTGTTAGTATGTTTCTTAATGTTTGTTTGGTTTTCAGCAATTTTAGCAAAAAGTTATAAACATATTTTGATTAATTGTTTTGGAGGGGTGGAGGACGGACCACAGAAGACTCCGTCACAGTTTTTAGATAATCTGGATCAAATTCTGGATCGAGGAATTTTTTAAAAAAGATTTTTCAACATTGTTGAACAGGTAGGAAAATGTTTTGGAAGTGTGGTATCCCTGTAGGCCCAGCAGGGGGTGCTGTGCACTTTCTGTAATTTTTTTCAGCCTAGTGGAGACTTGTGCGCTCCGAGGGCTTCGAGTTTTATTCTGTTGTAGCTTTTATTCTCTCTCTGTGTGTTTAGTCTTCCACTGTCCGACCCGTTTCTAATCTTTGTCTTTCCTGTTTCTGTACTATTGTGTTTGACCCACGCCTGTCTCTAAACCCATTAATAGTGTGGCTCCGGAGCTCCATATTTATGCAAATGTCATGAAGCCATGAGCTGGATGTTGTTGTCACATCTGTGCTCACGTGCCCACACAGGCAACCCAATAACTGAAGAAAATGTCAGGAAAAAATATCGTGTGTGGGCATCACCACCATCGGCGCTGAGTGCACCTGAACTTTGCAGCTTATTCTCTTACTTTCCGTAAGCAGGTTTCTGTAAACTTACACATGCAAACATTTTCGGAGCTCCCCTTTAAACCCCTTTATACTTTTTACTGAAGCTCTGCATCTTTGCGGCCGTCCTTCACTTCTGGCGCGTCACGGCGTAACACAGTTACAGTATCCTGTAGCACACGCTTTAGATTACTGTAATCTCCTGCAGTGGATGATCATTTTCTCTTTGGTTTTTATTAGAGGTAACTGACAGAATGGACAGTTAAATACAAAGGAATTTCAGTTTCATCAGATGATTGTTGCTGTTCTTTAAATCCAACCAGAGGAAAATAATTCACTTGAGCTTTTAATGATTCCACATCACATAAGGCTTGTGTACAGATGTGATTCGAAAAAGTCCCTTAATGTTTTAAGAGGCTCTTCCACTCATTGTACTATTACATTTTCATTGCTTACATTATCTGGAAGTGGTCATCCCAAGGGTGGCTATCCTTTTAAACGATGAATGAACATAAAAAGCTATGCTAATTAATTCCTACATCTGGGATCAATAAAGCAACAAATGCGAGTATTGATCCGAGACCTTTCATGTAAAGTTAGAAAACTTGAAACTCCGATTCATAACTAACAGGATAAGGCATCCTTTGGAGCGTGGTGAAGTAGAGGTCAGATCAATATCGCCGGCTAGCTGATGCCACCCTATATAGGGCTAACGGCTGATCATTTCTCCAGTGGGGGGAAAAAAGTGGTGGAGCAAAACTCTAAAGGACGAGAGAGAGAAAAATAACACTGTGCTGCGAATCAAATTTTTATTTGTTAAGACAGAGGCTCAGTGATTATGTCAGATCTCGTTCCGTGCAATTTACTGCCTGAGAATGGCTTTTAATGGTCGCTCTTTCATCTCCATTCGCTGCCATATTTAAGAAAAGTGTGCTCTTATAGAAGAAAGGCACTAACTTCGACACGGACAGAAGCATCGAGCTTAATCAGCTGCCTGACTGTACACAAAATACACAAGTACAGCTTCAGCAAGAGCAGGATGTTCATGCAATCAGCCTTCTGTCAAAGTGAGATATCTCTCTCTGTGAAGCCTCCAGGCCAGAAGGCAATTCTTCCTATCGCTCTTCCACACCTGCGTGCCACTACCACTTATCTTCCACTACTTTCTTCAGTGTCCCTTTCTAGGTCTCCTTCAATTTTATACTTATTAGGGCTTTGCTTCTCAACCCCTGTCTGGTTTCTATTCAGTAAGCAGCTGCTATGTAGCCAGATGTGTGCTTTCTGTAAGGTTTCGCATGAGTGTGTTACTTCCAGGATTAGTTAGGAATGTGTCAAGGTCACTGGTGAGAGTTCACGAGCGAGAGATGTTGATGCTTGACCTTATCAAATAAAGCTAAATAAAATAATCTATTCCGAATACGGGCTGCAAAAACTGTTCTTCTAATACACTGACTAGTTGGATGGTAGTTTAGTTTGGACTGTGGGGGAAAAACTGTGAGGCAGATGTCAAAAAATGCTTCATGATGATAGTTCGTAAATTAGACTAGAATGATAGTTCATAAAAGAAAGTAAAGCAGGCTAAACTTACTTTGACAGTCTGAAAATATTGCGGTAAAGATGAAGCTGTATAAGTCTACCACGAAAAAGCTTCTTCTTCTTTTATTCCGGTTCCCACCTTTTCATTATCATTTAAAGTTCAGTTCCAGGTGGATTAAATAAAGATGAAGTACAGTGGAGTCTCTTGGAAATAAAATGGAATCGGATCCACGATGTCTTTCTGAAACCATTAGTTTCCTCCTGTACGCGAGTGTTAATGACCCCCTGCACCAACCGCCACGATATTAATAACATCACCATCTTTTTTATTTCTCTTGAAATCGTTTCCCTTCTTCTGTTTCTTATCACTCGATCTCAGACTTTTACACTTTCTACCCATCGCTGTTGCGCCGCCGAGTTATCACACATGCACAAGACCGTTCCTCCGGTCACGCCGTCTCGTTATCGTTATTGTAAACATCCAGAACCAAAACAAAATGTAGAGCAGAGGAATAAGAGATACTGAGCCCGTGAGCCTGTGGGGGTGGTTTCACCAGAAAACCTTTATATTCATCCAGAATGAACTGATAACGGAAGATAAAACACATCAGATATTCACTAGTGAACAGGGAAACTTTAAAGTGAAATAATGTGTAAATAAAGGAGTTGTGACTCGGACGGTGCTGGGATTTGGTTGAAGTCAGACCCGCTTGCTCCTATTAGGGTCACGGGGATGCCGAGTCTGCGTGAAGGTGGGGTACACCCTGAACAGCTCGCCAGACCATCGCAAGGCAATACACAAACAACCATTCACACTCACATTTTTCTAATGTGCAAATCGCCCCTAGGTGTGAGTGTGAGTGTGAATGGTTGTATAAGTGTTGGCCCTGCGATGGACTGGCGAGCTGTTCAGGGTGTACCCCGACTTCACCCAGAGTCGGCTGAGATAGGCTCCAGCCTCCCCGCGATCCTAGTAGAATTGAGTGGTTCGGCAAATGAGTAAGGGAGCGAATGAATGTAAATTATGCAAAATGATTTCTATTTTTCTGTGATGTGTTTAATGTCCATTTCTGACAACGTTAGTCCTTTGTTTTAAATTTACCATGAGTAAGATTAACTATTTTTTCATGTTATGCTTTTGAGATATAAAAATCTTAAATTAGCTTAAAAAAATAAAGTGAACCATCTGGGTTTTCCAGAAAAAGATGTGCTTTCAAAGTCGTTGAACTCAGCATTTAGCTAATCACAACCATCTGGTCATGCTCACATCCATGAAGTGAAGTGATGTGGAGTGAAGTTGAGAGGATTTAAAGAGGAAGACATGAACTGTAGTGAGGTTTTGTATCTACACAGTATTTATCATTTACACTGAAATAAAGAACTTTGTTTGTAAGGAGCTCACAGAGAAACATCGCTAACAAAAACATAATGTAACTAGCTAAGATGTTACCAATGAGCATTTAATAAGCATTCAATGTATATTCATTCATTTTCTAAGCCGCTTAATCCTAGTTAGGGTCACGAGGAGGCTGGCGCCCATCTCAGCCGACTGAGGGCGGTGTACACCCTGTACAGCTCGCCGGGCTGACACGCATACAACCATTCACACTCACTCTCACACCTAGGGGTGATTTGGTACAGCCAATTAGCCTACTGTGCATGTGTTTGGACTGTAGGAGGAAACTGGAGTACCCAGAGGAAACCCACACAAGCACGGGGAGAACATGCAAACTCCACACAGAAACGCCCCGAGCCTGGGAATCAAACCCAGGACCTTCTTGCTGTGAGGTGGACGTGCTAACCACTGCGCTTCCATGCCGCCACATTGAGTGTTTACTGTAGAACTTAGTGAATTGAGAAGAACATAAGCAGGAATGTCCTGGGTTCAAGTCCCAGGTCCGACGAGGGTGTTTCTGTGCTTGCGTGGGTTTCCTCCGGGTACTCTGGTTTCCTTCCACAGTCCAAAGACATACACATTAGGCCAAGTGGCTGTTCCAAATTGGCCCAGATGGGAGTGTGTATGGCCCAGTGATGGATTGGTGAGCTGTTCAGTGTGCACCACACCTTTGCCCAGAGTCAGCAGAGATAGGCTCCAGCCTCCCCGAGACCCTAGTAGGATTAAGCTGTTCAGAAAAATAAATTAATTAATTTTTGGCTCTGATTTTTTAAGCCTCAGTACTCACACACTCATTTCCTGAACCGCTTAATCCTACTACAGTCACGGGGAGGCTGGTGCCTATCTCAGCCGACACAGCTTGCCAGACCATTCCAGGGCGACACACATTCACACACCACTCACATCTAGGGGCAATCTGAAACAGCCAATTAGCCTAGTGTGCATGTTTTTGAACTGGGGAGGAAACGGAGTAGCCGGAGGAAGCCCACGCAAGCACGGAGAGAACATGCAATCGGCCCCAGCTGTGTGGCGTATGTGCTATCCACTATCCTGCCCTGCCTCAGTATTGTAACCAGTAATTTTCAAATTAAATTGAAAAAATGCAAAACGGGGGAAAAAATAGACCACAGGAGTCCAGACGCTCCCACCGAAAGGACCATTTCATAATATGCCAATATGGAACAAGCATAGCAAGCTTGAAAGCCCCGGCTTCAGCGTGCGGCAAGTAAATGTCCGGAAACCTAATAAACAGTTTTGCATCTGTGACCTTGAAAAGTAGGACAAGGTCACTCACACGAAAACTCGTCCTAGCACTCATAGTAGTGAGCCAGCATAGCAAGTTTCAAAGCCCCAGCTTCAGCACACGGCAATGAAACGTCCGGAAACTAAAGTGTGACGGACAGACGGATGGAACCTATTCCTATAGCTCCCGAGGGGTGGGAGCTAAAAACATTCCGAAAACATTACTGAAAGAATATGAAATTTAAAAATTCTATATTCTATATTTTTCATTCATTCATTCATTCATTTTCTAGGATTTCTAATCCTAATTAGGGTCAAGGGGAGGCTGGAGCCCATCTCAGCCGACTCTGAGCAAGGGTAGAGTACACCATAAACAGCTCGCCAGGCCATCGCAGGGCAAAAACACGCTGACGGCAACCCAATGGCCTCCTCTTTACGAACGACAGCAATGGATCTTTTACATTCCTCTCACCACAGACAGCGAGAGACCTGGCTGGCCTTTGATAACCCAGTTGTCTGCACTGGGGGACAGCAGTGACATATTTTTGTTATATTTAAAATATTATTTTGTATTTAAACATATAATTTACAATATTTTATATATTTAATATTAAATATTATATAAATCATTATTATTATTATTATTATTATTACTATTGTTATTAATAATAATAATAATAATAATAATAAATAAAGAAATACAAATAATGAAATGAATTCAGTTTCATTATTTAAATATATGAAATTTATATTTTAATATTTTTGTCAGTGTCTATGCTCATTAACGGGGCAGCCTAAAAAAGCACTGAAGCTGGAAATGTAATTTGTGCATCTGTTAATTGAAGTGCAGTTCGACATGTTCTTTTGATGTGCAAAATTAAACATCCTAAAAATAGAGATGTCCCTAAAACAGTTTTTTTTGGGTTCAGTATAAAAAAGGTGACACGATGTCTAGTTCACTGTCCTCATACCCATGTTACAGTGTTCCTACACACTACCGTCCCAAATACCAATTCTATTCAAGCTGTAGGAAGATTTTGTAATTCAGTCACTGAACCTTCCAACCCTGTTACATTAGCACCTGCTTTCATGCTTGGGCAGCAAATAATAATAATAATAATAATTAAAAAAACAACAACTTGATACCACCTTATAGAAAGTGATGAAGTATGTGCACTGACATTCACAGAAAATAAATTACTCTGAAGGTGTGGCGTCCTGAACAGTCCAGATAGTATTGAGAGATAATTGGCTTTCATAGTTTTGATTAAATTCATTGATTTCTTTTGCAGCATTTCCTCCATGAACCATAAGTATACGCCCAAAATATTAATTGACCTTCCAGAGCTGGTAATTCTGCAATATGAATAAAGATGACAAATCGATTAGGGCATCGATGTTTCTCAGTTCTGCTTATGGAGTCTCCTTGAACCGTAGATCTGCAGAACTGTGTGTTTTCCTTGTTAGAACATAGCTGTTATTTACTCAGCTAGAGGCCTGGCAAAAAGTGCTCATTATAACTTGGCATAGTTATAATGAAATGTCGCCCCCTAGTGGATTTCGAATGAACATTTTGCCTTTTTGTTAAAGATAGGGATATTCAGGGATAGCACGGTGGTGTAGTGGTTAGCACACCCTCCTCACACTAAGAAGGTCCTGTGCTCAGTGAGGGCATTTCTGTGTCTAGTTTGCATGTTCGCTCCATGCTTGCGTGGGTTTCCTCTGCATTCTCCGGTTTCCTCCTACAGTCCAAAGATGTGCACATTAGGCTAATTCAAAATTGCCCCTAGGTGTGAGTGTGAATGGTTGGATAAAAATCAGATCAGTAGGTTTTTTTTCATAATCCTGCTAACAGAATAAATCCCTTAATAAATGCTTTGTATAAAATCCTTTAATGATTTCCTGAATCCCGATCATGATCCAGATGTGCTCTAAAATGTCACGGGTTCTTGCCAGGCCTGTAGCTCATCCCTTCACCAAGCTTGGTAAAAATCAGTTCAGTAGATTTTGCGTAATCCTGCTGAAAGCCAAACAAACAAACAGATGCTGGTGAATACATAACCTCCCCACACCAAGCAGAGGTGGTGGTAAAAATGATATCGGGTTTGTTGGGGCAGAAAACAGCAGGTTTAAAAAAAAAGATTAAATCCAATCCCACTCTTAGATAAGTCCGCAGCTTAGGGATTCTTCACTTTTATCACCTTTCTTCCACGTGAACTTGTCAACATGTACAAGCTCGCATTCCTTTTCTATTAGTTTGGCAGTAATTGCTCAAAAAATGTGTATTAGTTACTGAAAAAATATGCTTTAGGAAAGATAACTGGGCCTGGAAGGGGTTAAAGACACTACCTGGAGCCCTATATACACCAGAAAAGGTTCCAAGTGCTTTAAAAAATGTTACCTTCATAGAATCCATGATGTTCTACCCTCGGTTTATGTGTTGTTTGTTAGCAGGATTACGCTAAACATGATGTCCACAAAGAGCTTTGGACAAAAAGGACTCCATTAGATTTTGGAGATGATCTGGATCACATTCTGGATTCAGGAATTTTTAAAGGATTCTTTAACATCGTGAGATATACGATATTTTACATTTTGGTTCATATGTGGGAACTGCTTGGCTTGGCAGAGGTTTGCAGCGTCCAAGTGATCTTTTTACTCTGTTTCTTGATCGTTTTATTTTAACTAGACACTCTGAATACTACGATGGTCTGGTGAGCTGTTCGGGGTGTACCTCGCCTTCACCTGGAGTCGGCTGGGAAGGGCTCCAGCCTCCCCGTGACCCTAATAAAGGTTTAGAAAATAAAATGAAATGCAATGTATCTGAATATCCAGCCTACTATGTGATTGCACTTGCTCGGTTTTTAGACAGCCTCTATACATCTGTATGATGTCTGCTGATATCTAATATGATATTCTGCATCTCTCTGAACTCCTGAATCTGAAGTGCTGAATAAGTTAACTTTACACAACACAAAGGCTGCTTTGAAAACCAGCCGCTGAAGCACTCAAACTGATCTGGGGCAAGCATTGGTAGAGAAAATGAACAAACAAACAAATAAATAAATAATTGAATGAATGAATGAATGAATGAATAAATGAATGAATGAATAAATAAATAAATAAAGCGCCATCTACCATACAGTAAAATAGCCCCATTTGCCCTCTATTGAATTCCCATTCCTGCTTCCATCCCAGTGAGATTTATAGCTTGACCTTAACGCTGCTTTGTCAGGAATCTACACACTTTAGGTCACTGCTTCAGGATACCGTCTCAGAACCAATGTGCACAATTTATATGTTTCTGAAAGAGTGTTGCCTTTGGCCATGTAGAAAAAAACAAGGATGGTAATGTAATGAGCACAAATATAGGCCTGTAGAACAATCTCTAGAAAATCTATTTCTTCTTTGTTCCCATTCATTTATAATGATTAATAATATATACTACATGGGGAACGGCGTGACCTGATTAGTCCGCTACCCTGGGGTTAGTATAGACATTATCCCTAGTAGATAATGCTTTAATCAAAACGCGGTACACAATTAGTCATGGACAGTTGGAGCAGGCAGCGTCGTAGCGCTGCGCAGCATCTATAAAAAATTTTTTAACGAGTTTAAAAACACACTATTATTGAGTGTTGTTTTCTTATGTTTCCCAGTAGTATATACTAAAACTCTGAATAAGTACGAAAAAGACACCATTAGCTACACAGCGCTTATGTAAAGGATGGGGAGTTCACCTAATCCACCTCCGTCGTGGTTAAAACATGGGGAAAAAAGGATAAAAATCTGGATGTACAATAGTTTACTTTTTATGTTCCAGTGTAGTGGATACTGAAACAATTTTTCAAATCCACAGAGCCTTCGCTAATAATTGTTAATCATCCACCCAGTAAACCGTCATGCTTTAGAAATAGACCATTCATTATTCTATTCATTTTCTAAGCCCCTTAATCCTAATTAGGGTCGCGGGGAGGCTGGCGCCCATCTCAGCAGTCTCTGGGCGAGGGCAGGGTACACCCTGAACAGCTCACCAGACCATCGCAGGGCCAACACACACACACAAACCATTCACACTCACACTCACGCTCTCACAATCTGAAACTGCCAATCAGCCTACTGTGCATGTTTTTCGACAGTGTGAGGAAACCAGAGTACCCGGAGGAAACCAATGCAAGCACGGGGAGAACATGTACAAATAGACCACAAAAATTTAATTTTGATTTGCTTTTCTGTTCCTGTGCAGTATATTCTACTCAAAGTTCCATCTCGGAGACCATTCCACGATATCCACCTCACCTTCAACGAATAACTATTATAAGATTTTCCTTCTTCAAAAGAGATTTACATTCAAGTTCTTTTTAATCTTTATGTTTATAATATATTTATTTATATTATAATTTATATTCCATATACGGCATGGAGGTTTTTACGCCACGGCTGCCTCAGAAGATGTTTGTTGTGTTTTGGTACAGTTTGGCACCGGGACCGAACACACCAATGGCAGGAATTCCTCAGATGAACCCTTGAATTGTTCCTATGTAGAGTCCTACAGCACAGTGTTTCCCTGTAACGAAGGGTTCCAAGTACAAACACTTAGCAAGCAAAGAACCCTTAATTAACCAATGAATCCACAAAGAACCTCAAAACAGCTCTATTTGTGTAAGACTGGAGCAGAACACTTATTAAAATCATTACTGTTGAGATTGTGATTCATAATTTCAGACTTCTGATACTAAAATGGATGATTTCATAAACATATCGGTTTTACAGTGAGGACTGGCGTGTTAACTTGGTCACGGTACTCCAAAATACCTGCATTCTCCGTGGATATACTCTCAAACATCAGCCAAATAACCAGCATCATGTGGCAATCTTTGACGTCCTTGTTTATTTTATGGACACACGGTAACTCGGCCTTGTGATGGACTGGTGATCTGACCTCCCAGAGTCAGCTGAGATAAGCTCCAGCCGCACAGCAACCCTAGCAGGATAAAGTGGTTTGGCAAATGAATGAATGAGTGAATACAGTTACTGAATACACTCCTTGTAGAGCAGGATCAGCGCATGCACTGCAGACCACATCCAAACGGTCAGAAGCATTACAGTGTCTCGGTACACTTCTACAGTGAGTAGAGGCTTGTCTCTTTCAGCGTCTTCATTAGATCATTGTCCTGTGACAGTATGAGAAAAGGCCTTTCAGAAGATCTGAATTAAAGGGCTTCTGCTGAGGCAAAAACCTGCTGAACTATCCACAAACACCGAGACCATCTCCACACCGGCTTTACTGAGAAGCATTAATGAAAACGAACAATACCTTACTTTATGTAATCTGGTTTTTGTGTGTGTGTGTGTGTGTGTGTGTGTGTGTGTGTGTGTGTGTGTGTGTGTGTGTGTGTGTGTATGAGGAACCAGTACAAAAGTGATTTTAATGAGTGGATATTCAACAAATAAATGTGGGTCCTTTCCCGAGCCAGTTATAAGATTTACAGTGTGTGAGATTCTACCCCTTTTAATTTCTTTAAGTAGCTTGTGATGTAAGTGGTTTTGTGCTGGTGAGGCATGCCAGCTCCTGCAGTACAGGATACAGCCAATACAGGTGCAAAACACACAGCACACTTCAATTAACTGGAAGACTTGGCTCTGGGAGAAATGATATTATGTCTGCAAGGTCAGTAAGGCAGGGCCAAATGAGAACAAGTCAAGGACAAGGCTCTGTAATTATATGCAGAGCAACACCCTAATACCAATGTAGGGGTAAAGTGACGTCGGGGAACATTTTCATTCACCAACATCAGAACATCAAAACAGTTTAAAGCTTAAAATCTAACATAACAAATATGCAATCAATAAAAATGAATTAATTAATTAATGAATAAATTCTTATTATATGTGGGGTATGTTTAAGACCTGCATAGCAGCTGGATGACGCATGCACATCTGGCAGCCTGGTATGCACTGAGTAATTTCATTAAGTGAAATTTACTCCTCCCTGTTTACAGAAGTAAAATATTTTGAGGAAACGCGCGCGCGCTCCAGCAACAGTTGGCTACGAGTGACGCGCAAACACAACAAAAGAAATGAGCAGCAATTAATACAAACTTGGACTTTTTATTCCCCAGGACGCGAATCCTCACCCCTGCCTGCATGACCCGCCCGGTAAGTTTTTGAAACGTGCGCCTGTTGAACCTGTCCACGTCCTCATTACGCATTTTGGCTCGGGGCCCCTGGGAGAAGCTGGAGACTCCTTACCTCCGTCCTGAGCGGCTCTCCGGTCTCGATGATGCTCACGAAGGGGATTTCCAAAAACGACGACATAAATTCCACCTGCACGAGTTCGTCCTGGCTCTGGGGGAAAGCGAGAACTGCTGACACCCCCTGCACCACGATGGACTGGCACAAGCACCGGAACAGCGACTCGGGGTCACCGTCGACCGGCTCGCGCGCCACCACGTCCAGACTCAGGTTGTAGGGCAGGATGTGGTTTCCGCTCTCGGCCATGGCGCTGAGCGCGCGGTCCATCGCGGCTCGCACCCGCATCGGCCGCCGGGAAGGCAGGAGCACGCCGAGGCGCACGGTGTGACCGACCTGGGCGAGCACGCGGCACGGCTGCGGGTGCGAGTGGACCGGCGCGATCATGCACTGGAGCATCACCTGGTACAATCCTAAGTGAAAGAAGTACGCCAAGAGCCCGGGGAAGATCAAATTCATCCTGCTTCGCTCTCACGCGCAATGAGGCATGATCGAAAGATTGCATTGCTTGCCTCGTGTTGCGTTCCCTGTCCCTCTCTTTCCTTTTTTTCCCCTTAAAAAATCCTTTACTGGCTTTATTTTCAAGGAAAGAAATGTGCGCTGCTGGATGGACTTGCGGCACGAATGTGTGGAGAGCTTCAGCTCAGGAGAGGGAGGAGGGAGGAGGGAGGCGGAGAAGTCTCTCCAGACAGACATGGGTCAGACAACCATTTGGTGGGGGGTGTTGATGTGCAGATTTTTTGAAATTATAAAATCTTTTATGTAACATTGGTCACTTTTGCAGCGAAATAAGATGCAATTCGTATTTACACTCATGGCACTTGCCAGACACCCTCATCTAGAGGGGCTTCCAGTTCTGGGTCTCGAACCGCCGACCTTCGGAGCATCAACCCAAAGCCTTACCCCCTGAGCCACCAGATTCTGTAGTGACTCCATGAACATTCAGTCCCTCAAATAGTAATCTGAAGGTCAGAAGTCCAGTGAGTGAAAGAGAAGTGAATACAACTATCTATATTATAATAAAGTCTTTTTATAAGGAGAAAATTACATGTTATTAATTCTTACATCTGAAAAAGAATGTCATTAAAATGGATCATCAGTAAACCCTCTGATTGGTTGGTTACTGAGATAAAAAGCTGGAGGAATCCTCAGAGGCATTAAGGCGAGGACGGACATCACTGAGTGACACGACTGCGACTAACGACGGGCCTCCGACTCACTTCACTGAATCGATTCTTTCGGTCCGGTTAAATGACTCACTGAACAATTCTGCTGTAGACTGCGTTTCCACCTGCCCCTGTCCTGTAACCAGCCATAAGAGTTCCACACATTATTTCTTTATACATCTAATTGTGAACAGATTCATGAGTCTATAAAATAAAATAAAATACATTTAAATATTAAATACATTTGAATTTGCAAAAGTTTAAAGTTTCCCATTCATTAGTGAATATCTGATGTGTTTGATTTTCCATTATCAGTTTATTTTGGATGGTTTATAGATATATATAACTTACACTTTTAAATTTAATTGTAGGACACCCCCCCCCCCCCTTCTCTCCTTTTTTTTCTTATATATTGCACAAAAGACATATTGTAATTTTTATGGATTTCCCATAAACCGCTATTATTATTATTTTATTGTTTACTGTATTGTTGTATTATTATTATTATTATTATTATTATTATTATTATTATTATTATTATACATCAGAATGAGGAGCAGTGTCCAAGCTAGCATTACTGTATGTTTTGTGCTTGTGTGTGTACATACATACACACAGTCCCCTCCACAATTACTGGCACTTCTGGTAAAGATAAGTTTGGTGGGGGGTGTGAATATGAGGTGAAAAAACATCCATCAACATGACAAAGATAAGAAAACATGGATCATCAGGGATTAGTTTAAAAAATAGTTATTTGCCTGAAATGCCTATTTCTGTAGTTAGATAAAGGTGTGGATTAAAAAATTAAACAGGAGCTGTTTCAGACTGGCCTAGAAGAAGATTCTATTAGAATAAAATAGAATCCAAGTCTATTTTACTATCTGTACATTGAGGAGTATAGCAAGAGAGGCTAAAAAAATCCCCAAGAATCCCTGTTGGAGAATGTAATGAAAAAGTAAAATCTTCTAAAAAGATGAATGACTGTGTTGTAAACAACTTTATACCAGCTGTGAAATGGTGGAGGTTCTGTGATGATGTGGGGGTGTTTTTCTTCCCAGTACTCTGGAAACCTTGTAAGGGTGTATATGGCATCATAGAGGGAGTTTTATTTTGCCAATATCGCCACGGGCGTGCTCATTAGGGATGTGTAGAAGTTGAAGAAAAATGTTTAAATTCCTTTTTAAATGACTTTTACTATGTAAAGCTGCTTTGCGACAATGTCAATAGTAAAAAACACTATAGAAATAAAACTGAACTGAATTGAATTGAATTGAATAGACACCAGAAAAACACTAGGATAGTTTCAGTAAAAATTTAGGTGGCCTAGATGTCATTTAATCTTCCAGCAGGACAATGATCAGAAGCACATGTCCAAATCAACACAAACATGGTCGGCTGACCGCATGCCATGACCATCTCAGTCCTGTGACCTGAACCATGAGATATGCTTTTCTCCGAATAAATGCTTTTCAGCTCCCGAGTGGCGCATCGACAAGGTCAATCATAACTATCAACCGGAGACCGGAGAACGCAAGTTAGAATCCGGATTGATGCCACAGCCATCTGTGATTAGGAGTCCATGGGAGCTAATTGGCCGAGCTCTCACGGGAGGGAGGGATGGCAAACGCTCACTTCCCTGTCACTCACAGCGATCACCAGCCAAACATGGGCATCTGTGAGCTCATTCGTACGAGGGGGCGG
>JBCNYH010000002.1:34269062-34284638 GCA_039654325.1 Tandanus tandanus
GGGGCAATGTGGAACAGCCAATTAGCCTAATGTGCATGTCTTTGGACTGTGGGAGGAAACCGGAGTACCCAGAGGAAGCCTACCCAAGCACAGGTAGAACATGCAAACTCCACACAGAAACGCCCTCTCTGAACCCAGGACTCGAACCCAGGACAGGATCTTGCTGTAGGGTGGACATGTTATACCACCATGAATGAGATATTTAATATCACAGACAACAATATCGTACTTCGTCTCATTCATTTCACTCACTGAACCGCTTAATCCTACTAGCTTCCTGGGGAGGCTGGAGCCCACCTTAGCCGAGTCTGGGTGAAGGTGGGTACCCCTACATTTAGTGACATCAACCTCATCCATTCATTCATTCATTCAAAATTTCACATTGATCTGTCGAAAACTGTGGACAGGAATTTACAAGCTGACAAACAACCAAACAAACACAAATAAACCCAGGCTAATGAAAACTCGACCTCTTTAGCGGAGGTAATTGTAACTGTGGTAGTCTACCCGTGATATCAGTGTGTCTCCTAATATGTACATCCCCATGTTTTTTTTATTTCTCCTGAAATTGTTTCCCTTCTTCTGTTTCTTATCACTCGATCTCAGACTTTTCCACTTCCTACCAATCGCTGTTGCGCCGCCAAGTTATCACACATGCACGAGATCGTTCCTCTGGTCACGCCGTCTCGTTATTGTTTTTGTTATTGTAAACATGCAGAACCAAAACAAGATGTAGAGCAGGTGAATAAGAGACACTGAGCCCGTGAGCTGGGGGGGTTTCACCAGGAATCCTTTATATTCATCCAGAATGAACTGATAACGGGAGATAAAATACAGACAGGATCTTCACCAGTGAACGGGGAACTTCAAGTTTTGGCCAGTACCTGTACACACTGTGTACATTCTGTACCGTACCGGATGCATCCATCAGTCTTATCTTGCGGTTGGACCGCTCTGAGAAACCGACAACCTTACATCTTCAGGATTGGTTAAAAGCTGAGTGAAGAAATCACCGTAGACAATTCCCCAGCGATAAACACTGCAGTAAGGCTGTGTTTTGACAGCTTCAGATCCATCACGCAGACTGATTTACAGGAGCAGAGTGAAGCTCACGAGAACACCGTCATATATTTTCATGCGAGTTGATCGTGACATCCATTTGGTAATTGCGTCTTATTTTTAAAAAGGACGTCGCCTTGACAGAGGCTCAGCAAACAGTTTGAATTATTGCAGTATTGCCACGTAAGCCTCTGAGTCTGTGGCCTGTGACATAAGGTCTCGTAACGTGTGTTATTCTGAAGGACGTCCCCTTCATGCCATCTGACAGGTTTGGGCTTTTAATGAGAAATTTTTTTTGGCTGCAAAATCAAAAACACTTCACTACGATTCAGTGGAGTCTTGAGTTGCAGCTGTGATCCGGTGTAGCGCGTAACCAGCCACAAAGAATAATCAAAGCTTCACCTTTACTTGCAGCACATGGAGGAATGCAGATGTTCTGCTCTCTTCAGTGTGAGGGGAGATAGTAAAGAGGAAAACCTTTCATTAAGCATCCACACTTCGGCACACTGATTAACCAAGCGAGAAACGGCGGGGGCTTCTGTTGTACGGAGCGATATCCCTGGTGTTTACAGAGCCTGATATACTGCACAGAGATACCGATTACTACCAGAGCGGAGCGCTTCCTCAACACCTCGTATCTTAAGGAGGGGGAGAAAAAAAGTTTCCATATGAAGGGCTTGAAAGAAATAACAAATCTGACTCTACTTTAACCTGACAGTGTAAGTACTTTCATTTATTCATTCATTTGCCGAACTGCTTAATCCTGCAAGGGTCGCGGGGAGGCCGGAGCCTTTCTCAGCCACCTCTGCTTAATTACTCTACCATAAATAATAAGTGTTCCTTGGGAGATCTGGCAAAATTTTATATATGAAGTCTAGCAATTACCCATAAACTATGCTATGGTAGCAACAACACAGTGCAGTGTTCATAAAACAATAGAAATATTCAGAATGAAATAACACCTTGTGAAAATAACCAATCTACACACAACGATCGCACATATCTACGTATGATGTACAGCAGGGTGCAGTGAAGATTATTCACCACCACTTTTATCTAAAAGGGCCCCTAAAAAAATAGTAAACAATGACTTCTCTATAATTTTTTTGGTGAAAATGTACCGAACAATGCTACTGTAGGCAACGAGAACCAAAAAATCATTCTGACAAGAATATTGAGGTAAAAGTACGGATAATAAACAAAAACACTGAAAATATACATTTTTCGGAAAAATTGAAAGGTGTCGCAAATTTTATTTTTTTGACTTTTGCATAACAGGAATGAACTTCAGACCATATGGAACAATTTAGCGAGTGAAGAAATTAAAAAATATGTGAACACTCTGCCTGAAAGGTTAAATGCTGTAATCAAAGTAAAGGGTGTTCACACTAAATATTGACTTTTTTTTCTCAAAAAAGAATATAAAAATATTTTTATTACTACTATATATTGTTGTTTGTTTATTTATTCTCACCAATATGATCCAATATTGCATGAAATAAATACTTGAATAGTACTGGGTTTCTGATTTATCTTCATTTTGTTAAGTGTATAATCATCACTGCACACTACTGTAATTTTTTAATTTGAAGTTCATTCATGCTATGAAACGGTTAAAAAAATAAATAATAAAAAATAAAATTTGCGACACCTTTCAGTTTTTCTGAAAAATTATATTTTCAGTGTTTTTGTTTATTGTCCATACTTTTACCTCAATATACTTGTCGGAATAATTTTTTTGGTTCTCGTTGCCTACAATAGCATTCAATACATTTCACCCAAAAATTATAGAGAAGTCATTTTTTACTTCTTTTTATTAGGAGCCCTTTTAGATAAAAGTGGTGGTGTAGAATCTTCACTGCACTCTGCTGTACGTATGACTTCTGCTGTGAATCTCTGTCTTTGGTCCATTCTTCTGATGGTTCACTTTTCAAATATATCCAGTCTATCCCATCCTGTCCTGTGTACAATTTCTGGAGAAATAAAAAAGATGGGGATGTTATTAATATGATGGCGGCCGGTGCAGGGGGTCATTAACACTCGCGTACAGGAGGAAACTAATGGTTTCAGAAAGACATCATGGATCCGATTCCATTTTATTTCCAAGAGACTCCACTGTACTTCATCTTTATTTAATCTACCTGGAACTGAATGGGGAACTTTAAGATCTTTAATTTATTCAATGCTGAAGTTTGAGGAATGTCCTTTTAAATTAAGAGCTTTTCACTGAACCCAGCTTGTCTCGTGCACCCCTCTGGCTCCAAATTCTATCAAAACCTTTTCTGATAAGGACTTATTTCTGAAAGACCCGTCCTGTTCTGTCTAGGACCATATCTCCCAAACATTGCCTGAAAAAACATTCTGCACAGGTCACAGCTAAAGTCATATTTCCTCATCGTCTGTTCTATCACACCGGGTTCACTCTGCAGGTGATCCGCTCAGGTTTTGAAGGAACCCATAACAGACAGTGGAGTTTTGACGTGTCATCCAGTGTAAAATCTAGTTTAATTCAGCTGTGGGTGATACCGTAGGAGTGCATCCGAATGATGACAAGGCACACACACACACACACAAGTGCTAATATTACAAACCAGGCTGCCAGGTGTCAGTAAAGGTTTCTTCCCAATTACTTATCACACACAAAAGACCGAAAACTAGCCCAAAAAATTGAGGGACTGAAAAAAGGAGACAACTTTTTCTTATTTATCTCATGAGAAATGACCTCACTGTGGTTCACACGCCCTTCTAACGTACAGATATTACTCCCTCCATAATTCCCTTTTCCTTCTGCCCAGCGTTCAGTGTATTTACACTAGAAACTATTGTGTGAGCGGCACGGCGGCGTAGTGGTTAGTACGTCTCCCTGACAGCAAGAAGGTCCTGGGTTCAGATCCCGGGCTGGGCGAGGACATTTCTGTCTGGAGTTTGGATGTTCTCCCCGTGCTTACGTGTGTTTCCTCCGGGTACGCCGGTTTCCTCCCACAGTCCAAAAACATGCACAGTAGGCTAACTGGTAGAGAGTGTGAATGGTTGTATGTGTGTGTTGACCATGCGATGGCCTGGCGAGCTGTCCAGGGTGTACCCCGCCATCACCCAGAGTCAGCCTCCCCGCGACCCTAATTAGGGTTAAGTGGTTCAGAAAACGAATGAATGAATAAATAATATATTTAACTCAACTTAGATGATTGTAGAATAGTTTTAAAAGACACACAAACAACCATTCACACTCACACTCACAACTGGGGCAATTTGGAACGATGCCTAATGTACATGTCTTTGAAGTGTGGGAGGAAACCGGGGTACCAGGAGGAAACCCAAGCAAGCTCTATGCAGAAACGCTCTTGCCAAGCCCGGGACTCAAACTCGGGACTCAAACCCAGGACCTTCTTACCAGCAACATAAGCAAAAAATAAATAAGTAAATAAAAAAACCCAAACAAAACAAACAAAACACACCCAGGAGGTGATTAATATTCCAAGGGAATATGATCTCATCATGAATGAGGACTTTTTAAGACGTACAGCTAAACGGTGATTTTAATCCTGACGAGCTCCTTCATCCCCGTCTGACGGTCAGAAGAGTCCTTCAGCAGAGCCAGTGTTTGGATGAGAACTCGCCCTTTTGGTCTTTTTCTGCTGCCCTCATTTTTTTTTTCTGTACCCCTTTTCAATTTGATCTCGCTGGGACACGCCTCCACCGTCTGATAAACGCTAATGAGTTCCCACCATCGTCGCTGCAAGTAGAAAAGAACTCGGGGATTAAATGAGGTTACATAAAAGGGGCAGATCTCTTTTATAAAACAAACACAAAGCAAATTTCTGCTTAATGAAGCAGCTGAGCAGCAACTCGACCTTTCCTCCTCTCTTCTTCCTTTTTGGAGAGATTTTTTTTATTTTAAACTCCATGAGAGCGTGCGTTTGTACACAAATCTGACGAACGTGATGAGACGTTACCAGCAGTAAGGCCACGTTCTCACATTTCAATCTCACACTTCTGAAGGAATGAAGTAATCGATTACTTTTTCCTATCAGTCGCATTTCATCTGAAGTAAAGAATTTGGTATTAAAACACGAGGAGCCGTTTGCATGGCTGAATTACTGTTGAATTATTTTTTCCCAAGTATTTCTGTAAAGCTCAGCTGGCTTCATGCTCAACTGATAACATGCACTCACTCACTCACTCAACCCCTTACTCCTATTAGGGTCCTGAGGAGGCTGGAACCTGGGCGTAGACGCGGTGCACCGTAAACAGCTCGCCAGACCATCGCAGGGCAACACACACACAACCATACACACTCACACCTAGAGGCAATATGGAACAGCCAAATAGCCTAATATGCATGTCTTTGGACTGTAAGAGGAAACCAGAGTTCCCAGAGGAAACCCATGCAAGCACAGGGAGAACATGCAAACTCTGCACAGAAATGCCTCGCTAAGCCTGGGTCTCGAACCCATGACCTTCTTACTGTGAGGCAGATGTACTAACCACTGTGCTACTGTGCCACCTCTTTCCTTAAGTGTACATGTACAGTGTGTACAATGAGTGTGCAAAGTGTCCGGTATTCCGGCAATTTGAATACTCGCTGTACACACCATTCCCTCTGCACTACAGCCAGTTTTAACTATTCATTCATTCATTTTCTGAACCGCTTAATCCTAATTTGGGTCACGGGGAGGCTGGCGCCCATCTCAGCCAACGCCACAGCCAGTTTTATATTTTATTTTATTTATTAATATAGCTTTTATTTATTTTTTTTACTTTATATTTTATGTAAATGTATTTGCAATATTTATTTCTTATGTGCAATATTGAGGGGACTCTGAGTACACCGGTGGTACAGGTTCCACTGTTACCAGTTCATGACAATAAAACTTGAATTGGTCTCATCACTGCCTATCAGATGGTTCTGTACGGGTGACGTGAAATGGAGATGAAACCAGACTAGAAATTAAGACCGAATACAGGGTTGTATATACATATATCTGTGTGTGTGTGTGTGTGTGTGTGTGTGTATATATATATATATATACTTCTTTGCCTTCCAGTATCGCTTTTAAAGTTTCCACGTTCACTAGTGAAGATCTGATGTATTGTATCTTCCGTTATCAGTTCATTCTGGATGAATATAAAGGTTTCCTGGTGAAACCCCCCCAGCTCACGCGCTTAGTGTCTCTTATTCACCTGCTCTACATCTTGTTTCTGTATGTTTACAATAACAATAACGAGACGGCGTGACCGGAGGAACGATCTCGCGCATGTGTGATAACTTGGCGGTGCAACAGCGATTGGTAGAAAGTGGAAAAGTCTGAGATCGAGTGATAAGAAACAGAAGAAGGGAAACGATTTCAAGAGAAATAAAAAAGATGGTGATGGTATTATTATCATGGCGGCCGGTGCAGGGGTCACTGACATTGGTTTAACATTGGAAATTATGTTTTTTTCCAACTCTGTGCCCACTAATCATTGTAACTATCTGTCTGCTGTGAGTTGTACTTGCACTGATACTAAAACTGATAAAGCAAAGAGGACAATCCAAATTTACGTACGTAGGGAGTTCTAGCCTTTTAAAAACCCAGTCAGAGAAATGTTAACGAAATGAAAAGGCAACTTGAAATGGTTATGAAATGAAGCCAATTGGAGACATATCCTTGAAGTTTTGTATTTCCGCAGAACTACATCGACAAAAATAAAATCAAGGCCCTCTCCCACATGGCTCTCAAGATATAATCATTCTAAAAGGGATTTTCATTTGACGTCCTCTGAATCGGGGTAAAAACTGTACTTTGAGCTCTTAAACAGTTTTTTTTGGTTTGTTTAGCCAAAATCAGGAGATACTGAGCTGAAAGTTTGCACACGTCTGTTCTTCTAATGTCGGTTTGCCTCAGAAGTTTTTCATGGGTTTTCATGGGTTCTATGTGGAGTTTGCGGTGCTTGCTTGGGTTTCCTCTCAGTCCAAAAACATAAAAAGTAGGCTAATCGGCTGTTCCAAATCACCCCTAGCTGTGAGTGTGAGTGGTTGTATGTGTTGGCCCTGCGATGACTTGGTGAGCTGTTCAGGTTGTACCCCGCCCTCGCCCAGAATCGGCTGAGATGGGTGGCGGCCTCCCCGCGACCCTAATTAGGAATAAGCGGCTCAGAAAATGAATGAATGAATCTGTGATGGTCAGGTGGGAGTTATTTGTTGAATGGTCCAGTTAGAATTAGAATTAAATACAAACCCTCCACAGATATTACACAAAGAGAGTTGATTTACCGAACATGAAAAATGATGTGATGTAAATCCTTTGCTCTGAAGATTAGGTAACAAGTTCAGTAGTGAGCCAATTAATATTGTTCTGTAAACACTTTAAAAGAAATAAATTGCCAGAATTGTCCATGAAACAGTTTCATCCTCACTTGTTCTTACTAACAAAAGTAAGTGTGTCGATATGAAGAATGCGGTCCGGATTAAACCCTCATCCGCTTCAACTTCCCTCGGCCACTTGTGATGTCGGAGCTGTTAGGGGAAGTCCTGCTGGAGCGGGTTGTTTATATCCAATTTCTCACTGCAGGGTATTAAAGATGTGTGTTTATACATAATGATTTATTATTTATTATTGCATATAATTACAACCACAACACAAGTTTAAGGTGGTGTTCACTTCCTGTTTTGCATCTCTGCTCTCCTGATAGAGCAAAAAAATAAATAAATACAAATAAAAAAAAAAGAGTTCTTACAATTTTCAAACAATGATTATAAAGTAATATATTCTCATAAAGCATTTATTTCTAGTAATTATGGGACCAAAAGATGAAAACAGCATTGATTTGTACTCTGCATTGCAGCTGGTCAGACTTCAGTAATCAGCAGGACGTGAAGGCTGTCGCACTCGGTTCTAATCAAGATTTTCCCACGTCGCATTCCGTTATTTTATTTCCTGAAGATGATCACGAACACCAGTTCTGATCTGGATACAAGATACGGATAGACGAGGCATCAATACAGAAAAAGAAATAGACCACAGGGGTCCAGACGCTCCCGACGAAAGGATCTTTTCATAATATGCCAATATAGAACAAGCACAGCAAGTCTGAAAGCCCCAGCTGTCTGAGACAGACAGATGGACAGACAGAACCCATTCCTATAAATAAAAATAAATAAATAAATAAATAAATAAAAAGCAAGACCAACAGTATAACCTGAAGAAGCTTTTCGTTTCTGTCGTTTTTGTTTTCCTTCCCTGCATTTCCCACTTTCACACAATGTCAATCCTGAATAAACTTCTGCCGCATAAATGCATGAGATGACACCGAGGGCGATGTGTGTGCACACAAAAGCAATTCCCCGTGCTGTGAACAGGAACAGGTGAAAGAGTGTAATTCAAAAGGGAAAGCGATGAGTGCAAGCGGCGGTTATCAGTTTTCTTCACATCCCGCTTCAGTCGATGAGATTCGAAATTTCAGATCTACATCACAAAAGGCTAAATGAGTTAACTAGATAAAAATCCCGTGCTTCACAGGTTCGGCACAGCAGAACGTCCTTTAGCTGAATAAGAAAGTTTTCTTTATTTAAAAAATAAATGATATATATAAAGGTGTTAGAGATTGACTTTAAGGGTTTTTTTGATTGATTCAGGAGAAAGTAGAAAAACAGCAGGAATACTCTGTTTCACAGAAAGTAGAACAAGACGCAGGAAAGGAAAGACGAGTTGACGTCTCTTGGCAGGGGAAACGCTTTCTTTTCTCCTTCTGCAAATAAGTCAAAATAGAAAGGTTTTTACAGAACAGTAATCCGGCGTTACACGGTCAACTCGCAATGATAAAATTCCACGAAAAGTCACTCTTCTGAATCAGTCAATCTGAAAAGTCAAAACTTCGAGCTCGGCAACGCGTCGTGTTTGACTTGGAATCAAAAGCTCACAGGTCCCTGAGTGGCACATCGATAAGTAGAACATTTACATTCATGGCATTTGCCAGACGCCCTTATCCAGAGTGAACTTGCACCTTTTTTTTTTTTAATACAACTGAGCAGTTGAGGGTTAAGGACCTTTGCTCAAGGGCCCAACATTGGCAGCTTGGAGGTTTTGGGGCTTCAACCTCCGACCTTTGAATCAGTAACCCAGAGCCTTAACCACGGAGCCACCGCTGCCCAACTACCAACCTCAAGATCGAATCCATGCTGATGCACGCAGCCATCAGCTGATGGCTGAGCTCTCAGGGGGGAGGTACGGCATACATTCACCTCCCTGTCACTCAAAGTGGTCACCAGCCAATCTTGGCCATCTATGAATGCATGCACAGAGGGGGCGGATAGCGCCGTCCCTCCTCCGAATAAGTTAACCTGCATCTAAATATGGAGTCTGTAAAGATGCGGATGGTAGCATTATGTGTCACAGAGGCTTCATGTGCGGGCAATACTTGACAGGTGGACGACAAAAATAAGGGAAAATAAATAAATAAATAATAAATAAATAAAAACTCAACATAAATAGAACTTGCTAGATGGCGAATAATTAAGCCGGTGTTATATGGGTTAACTCGTTGATGGTATAACGCCAGCTCCAGAGCCACCGAAAGACTGAAAACCCATTCACACCAGCAGAAGGATACGATTCAATTTCTTTATAAAATGTAGACGTGAAGAGTGAATGTTTGGTTCTTTTTTTCCTCCCTGTAATCTGAGGGAATTCCTTTTTGTTAAAAATTTTAATGATAATTAAAAAAAGAAACACTTAAAACAAACCATTGTGGGAGAAAACACTCGGGAACTATAAAGCAACACGAATTATTTATTTATTTATTTTGGCTGAACCTGGAATCTGTAAGTGAAAATGGAAGAATCCAATATCACTGCTTTGCATTATTAACGATTCTTGTTTTATTAAGAACACGACTGTCAGTTTCGCAGATCATCTCATAACGTAGAAAAGAAACACAAAAACGTGAACAGGATGAATTTTTTTTTATGATTTATTTAAAAAAAAAAAAAGAAAAGTTTATCAGAGTTTATCAAGTTCGACCGATCGCACAACAAGAGACCAAACTCACAGTGAGGGACCAAATTCATACAAAATTAAGCTGGAGTTTTATTCATCAACAGCCAGCGACTTGAACAAACTCGTCTCTGGTTAAACCCACGTGACGGTTTTCTAATGAGGTTTCGTGAGGAGCTGCGCGGAAAACTCGTACAGGTCTTTGTTGATCTTCTTCAGGGTCCGGACTTCTTCTTCCAGCTCCGACACACGGACCTTAGTGTTCTCCCCGTCGCCGAACACACTCTGAAAGAGAAAACCGGACAGAACAAGAGTTCATTTAAAAACAAGAGACAATTCGACACTACGACTCAATCACTTCCTCACTGGTTCTGTCGTTCAATCTGGTTCCTTTCTGCAGCACTGGTTGAAACAAACGAGCACTGGTACAGTATTAAAGCGGTGCATATGAGCAGCATCGCCACTCTGCCAGGCAGAAGGCTGAAAGGAAGCGAGTTCATTTTCCTTCAGCCTGCAATCACGCTCGGTACTTTTTTCAAAAAGAGGTCATCCGCGGTTCAAAGGAAAATTGGCCGACCCAACGCTTACTTGCTGAGCATTAACTCTGCAGAGAAGGAAATCTCAAACACGGATGGGCTTTAAGAGAAACGAAGCCCAATCCCGAACCAAAATAGAGGACGTCTTAACTTTCTCGTCGGGTTTGAAGAATGTCTTGGCTTCTTGATGAGGTCATCAAATCCCATGGAAGAAAAAAAAAAAAAAACATCCCTAATCTAACAGAGCAGATATCGACATTCCCCTATTGTGGAGAATTCCGCAGCGCAGGCAAACGTTGGAGGACAGCAACGCAATTTTCCCACAGATTAAGAAGCAGGGGTGGGGGTGGGGGGTTGGTTTAGAAAACTCTCGTGCTCTACATTAATTTATTTATTTCAGCATTTCTTTCAAATCAACACTGTGGGCTTTCGGCTCGCCTGCAGGATTCCGCTTCTGTTTTGATTGAGCGCTACTAATCCACTTAACGGCACGCCGGGTTCTTCCGCGGAGAACGTCCCATGGTGATGAAGAGCTCCAAAATTCCCACCTATGAAAACTTACTCCTGAAGGTCATCAGGGCGAGGGGTCGCTTCAGCTGCTGTGAAGAGAGGTCTGATGGGTAAAAAGAGTCTGAATAATATAAGCAGACGTGAAGACTATAAGAATAACCGGGTTTAACACTGCCGGATTTTCGAACCTTGGAGGCTCCGTTATATCACACTTCCGACATAATCCTTCCTGTAATCAGCAGGTTGCATTTGGAATAATAAGGGCTCGGGGCATTAATGTTCAAACCATTTCTCTTTAATGTCTTTTTTTATGCACTTTGATGGCATAGCAAAAGTAATTAATTAAGCATGTAATTAAACAAGCTACTAATTAAACAAATACTGTTGTTTGCGATCCATGGAGACCTAAGTGAAGGAGGACATGTCTCTCCAGAGGAATCGTTTTTTGGTCAAAACAATCGATTAAAAACATGTCACAAAGGTAATACACCACAAAGCTGAATGTGGACGACACTTGCTAATTTTTTTAATAGATATTTAATTTTTGGATTTTCCAGCCTTGAATGTTAATGGCAACACCCAGGATTCGAACCTGCAATCGGGTGTTTTTCCCCACAGATAAGACGCAGGGACGGAGGGGGCGGAGGGTGGTGTGAGGAGGCGAAGGGGGTGGACGTGGGGTTGGTTTAGAAAACTGTCATGCTCTTGATTTTTTCAATTTTAATTTTCCAGCCTTGAATGTCTGTGGCAACACCCAGGATTCAAACCTGCAATCGGGCGCTTTTCCCAAGAGATAAGAAGCAGGGCTGGAGGGGGCGGGGGTGGTGTGAGGAGGCAAAAGAGGTGGGGGAGTGGGGTTGGTTTAGAAATCTCTCATGCTCCTGATTTTTTTTTTTAAATTAATTAATTAATTTATTTTTTTCAATTTTGATTTTCCAGCCTTGAATGTCTGTGGCAGCACCCAGGATCTGAACCTTTTCTGTTGCGCCACTCGGGAGCTCTAGTCCACCTCACTCACTCACTCACTCGTTCATTTGCCGAACCGCTTAATCCTACTAGGGTCGCAGGGAGGCTGGAGCCTATTTTTCCACCTGGGGGCAATTAGCTGTTATGTGCATGTCTTTGGACTGTGGGAGGAAACCGGAGTACCCGGAGGAAACCCAGGTACGCACGGGGAGAACATGCAAACTCCACGCAGAAACACCCTCGCTGAGCCCAATCAAACCCAGGACCTTCTTGCAGTGAGCCGGACATGCTACCCATTACGCTGCCGCGTCACATCTGACTGGATATGCATAACATGCATAAAGTTTTGTCTGTAAACATATTCATGAATGAGTTGGGAATAAAACAGTCCAATGAGCTCTATCGTGCGCGTTTCATGGTTTAATAAGTAACATTGAACTAACATTCCCATTAGTCAGAATTTGTTCTTATTATTTTTTACTACAAACTGAGATGTAAATCTGATTAATTATCACTGTTGCAGTTGGCAATGATTTGAGTAGCAATCTTACTAGAACCAGATAGGAATCAATATTCACAGCGTGCTGAACCACCACATCATCAGAACAGTGTTGTATCCATACGGAGTCTGACGTCTACACACTACAGGAGATACAAAAGGACACTTGCAGAATGACTGTAACTTCTGTTAGCAACGAGCACGACTGCAAATATTAACATATAAACCTGTGTGTGTTTGTTCAGATCACAAAAGAATCTGCATAACAATTTATAGGATCAGAAATGACGGGGATTCTTTCACTCACCTTGTCTGTAACAGCACACATAAGAGAATGGAGGCGCTCGGCCTTCTCCAGATACGTCTCCTCTGGCTCCTGAAAATGATCCAATACTTATTAAAATACATCCAACCATTCATCCATCCATCCAACCATTCATTCATCCGTCCCATCCATCCACCCACCTACCCTGCCATCCATTCATCCTACCACCCACATCCATCCATCCATCCACCCATTCCATCCATCCACCCACCTATCCTGCCATCCATTCATCCTACCACCCACATACATACATCCATCCACCCATCCCGTCCATTCAACCATCCATCCATCAGTCCCATCCATCCACCCACCTATCCTCCCATCCATTCATCCTACCACCCACATACATCCATCCATCCACCCACCTATACCCCCATCCATCCTACAACCCATCCATGCAACAACCCACATCCATCCATCCATCCATCCGTCCATCAGGCCCATCCATCCTTCAATCCATCCATCCATCCAACCACCCACATCCATCCATCCATCCGCCCATCCATCCATCCCCCTGTCCATCAGTCCCATCCATCCACCCACCCATCCTCCCATCCATCCAACCACCCACATCCATCCATCCATCCGTCCATCAGGCCCATCCACCATTCAATCCATCCATCCATCCTTCTGTCCATCAGTCCCATCCATCCACCCACCCACATCCATCTGTCCCATCCATCCAATCATCCATCCAAACCTCCACACACTAATCCTTCCACTCGTCCATCAGTCCCACCCATCCTTCAGTCCCATCCATCCATCCATCTTTCCCCCAGTCCCATCCATACATCCATTTATCCATCTACCCATCCACTCACCCAACCTTCAATGCATTTGTCCATCCCATCCATTTATCCATCCACCAAACTGCTAATTCCTACTAGGGCCATGGGGAGGCTGGAGCCTTTCTCTGCCGACTCTAGGCGAAGGCAGCGTACACCCTAAACAGCTCATCAGGCCATCGCCATGCCAACCCGCTCACAACTATTCACAATATACATGTAGCTTATAACGTCTAATAGGTAGCAGATTTTAAAATGTGGCAGAAGCCCTGAAACACTGACGCACAGCCAGCAGGTCTTATCTTATATATTAATAATCATTTCTATCCTTTTTATCCTTTAGACTACAGCTCCTCCCCACCGCGTTGGCTTACGGTTTTGCTGTCAGTTTCCAGCAATTAGGCTGAGAATATAGACAGCGTATGTATAAATCTCAGTACTGGCACCCGGGTGGTGGAATAAACTTCTCCTGGCTGTCTGAACAGCTGAGTCACTGACTGTCTCCAAACGAAGAATAAAGACCTACCTCTTCACTAGGAAAAAAAAAAAAAACCTCTGCTTGTTTTGTTTCTTTTGCTGCACCAACTCTTCGTACCAACTCCTTCATAACAGGGATTTTAGTTTGAAAGTATTCTTAGATCTTGACCTATTCGTACGAACATGAGGAGGCATTTCTGATGAAGACTACAAAGCACTTTAGATAAAGTCTTCCATCAGATACTGTTTAACAAAATATACTGTATGTGTGTGTGTGTGAATGGTTGTGTTTGTGTTGGACCTGGTTCGCAGTGTACCCTGCCTTTGCCCCGTGTCGGCTGAGATAGGCTCCAGCCTCCCTGTGACTCTAATAAGTGATGAGAGAGTTAGCAGCTTTGGCAACTTGACATTTAAAAAGCTCTGGAATCGAAGTTAACCTGGTTATTTACTGAACGACAACAAGTACAACCACTTAACTGCCTAGAGGTTATCTCATACAGATCAATCCATCAATCAATCAAAGCTGATCCTGTCTCAGCTCACATGCATCAGCACTTACAGCTTTAGTTTAACAGTGGAGGTGTTCATGCTTATTAAACAACACGCTCGATAAAGCACTTATTCCTGATCCAGTAGGTTGTATATATACACCTACACCCAGGATAACACTGTACAGCTTATTAATGCTTCTCTTACATCCATTTAAAATAAACATACAAACAATAATAACTATTTAAAAGTTACATATTTCCAAAGATTGCTTTAAAATATGCACAAGCAGCTTATCGTAATAGAGTAGGAGGTGTTTTCTTAGTTTGTTTTGTACCTGCTCTGGTTGTTCAGTAAAGAACACTGGTTGGAATATACAAAGTGTTATTTTAAACCAAAATTCTGCTAAATTCCTGATTATGAGCGGTCAGAAAAAGTTCATGAGGTTTCTTTAATAGCAGCTCTGACAACAGAACCAGCTGCAAATCACAAGCATACACTGTATTAATGTTCTAACTCTGATCATTTCTAATATTTTCACATTTAAAACATATCGAATACCAAGTAGTAATAACTATCTAACACACACAAACAGACAGGCTTGCAAAAGTATTTACTGGCATGTTCCCTATTATGCTGCTTTACAGCCTGCAATTTAAATCGACACTTGAGGTTGTTTTGTTTCTATTTTCCAACAGTTGACTTACACCACAATTTGTTGTGGTGCCATATTCTTTCCATTTCATGTATGTATATATATACACTGCTCAAAAACATAAAGGGAACACTTAAACAACTCAATGTAACTCCAAGTCAATCACACTTCTGTGAAATCAAACTGTCCACTTAGGAAGCAACACTGATTGACACTCAATTTCACCTGCTGTTGTGCAAATGGAATAGACAACAGGTGGAAATTATAGGCAATTAGCAAGACACCCCAATAAAGGAGTGGTTC
>JBCNYH010000002.1:34302110-34318166 GCA_039654325.1 Tandanus tandanus
ACACAATCTATATACATACACACATACATACATACACACACACACACACACACACACCTGTGTTTATACATAATGGCCTGTTGTACTGTCACCTCCTCAGGTGAATTGCATGCACCATTTTACAGTGTCATTCTTATTTAATGCACGTTCGACAACAATAATTTCAGCAGCTGCCAAGACAAATTTCTTGTATCTTTCCAGTCAACGTAACTGATTTGGAAATCTTAAGAGCTTTCAAGGCACTAAAGATAATTAAAGGTACTGGCACAATTTTGCTGAAGTGAGCTGTTTTAAAACTCAAAACCCAAACTCAGTGCTCCCCGAAAGCCATGCTCCCAAACTCCCCGGTGCTAATCCAAAAAGCAAGCCGCCTGACTGATAGGTGAGGAAAGACACTTCCATGTCCTAATGAGTGCTAAGGAGGGGTTTTCCCCCTTGTGGTGCATTTCAACACCAGTGAAATATCTGCTCAGAGAAAACTGAAGTCTAACAGCTGCGACAATCTGAGAAAAGAAAATGATTACAAAATGTTCTGGATTTAAAAAAAAAAACCTACTTTAAGCAGTGCTGCATAGTATAGTAACGATTAATAATGATTCATTATATAACAATTACAGTAATATTAATACAGGAATACAGTACTGTGCAAAAGTCTTAAATACAAATTCAGTAAAGAATGCAGCACATCAAGAGAAATTTCAACCAAAAAAATAAAATTAAATAAAAAAAAATTAAATAAAAAAAGAATACATGTGGCTAGTTCTGCACAATACTTAGTAAAAACTTATTTTTAAATTCTAAATGTAATTTAGTAAATTTAGTGTAAATTCTAATTGTTCTAAAAACAATGGTTTTTTTTGTAATGTGTAATTGTTGATTCAGTGTAAATCAGATATAAAGCTGTTCCCAAGTTTTCAGATAAAAATCAGGTTTACAGAATGAAAGGTTTAATAGTTTCTCTTGAACATTTCAAGCTGAATGTTTTGGTTTTTGAGTGGAAAGAGAGAGAGAGACTGGGGGGTGGGGGGGGGTGGGGGGGGGTTGTTTATAGCTGTTATAAAACAAACTGATAACAGGAAGCGAGTTATTTCGCAGATGTTCCTCTAAATCACTAGTAAATATAAATGAGGAAGTTTGCAGTGTGTCGTTCTTAACCCTTAAACAGGCAACGTGCACCAGGAGACACGACAGGTTTTCGCTCTGTTTATTACCTTAATAAGGCGACGTATACCGGGAGAACTCATAAAATACAAAATATACAAAATATGTAAAAAAAAAAAATAATAATGAGTTTCACTTGGATTTTAAATAGAAGAATAATAACATTCAATTATTTTTTACAATTTGTTTTCCACTTGCGCCTGTTTTAAAAATAAATAAATAAATAAAACAATAAAAAACTTTTAATGTTGGAAAACTTCTGTGTCACTGATTATTTTATTCCCTCATTAGCAAATTGTTGTTGTTTATTAGTATTAATCTTTGCGTACCACTGTCACGGCTCGAGCGTTCAGTGTTTAAGCTCGAACTTGACTGACTTACAGTTTTCAAAATATCACAATCATATTTAAGAAAATCTAAAGCGCAACACTTCCGTTAACAGACTTTGATTTGAACCCGGATAAAAAAAATGTATCTAAAAATTCAATTTCTGAATCATATATGAAAATATTTCTTTCCCATGTATTTGAGTTTTTCTTACAGTTCTTCCTTTTCACGATTTCCAGAAGCAAACGAGGCAGCGGTACAAAATCATGCCCAAAAGCCGAGTCCCTCTAAAGCAGCTTTAAAGAGAAGCGTACCTGCTTCTGCGCTCATTAAGTTCGGAATGAATCGCTTTATCGGGGTTCGCACAAATCGAATGAATTTCAGGACATTTCTAAGCATCGAAAACATCACGATAACAATATCTCCTCTCCCCTTTAATCAACATCGAAAAAAATTAACAAGCAATGATCACTCCACAACACCCAGCCCTGCTAGTTTAACAGTTCAGATACCCAATAAAGACCATCTGAGCACTTTAGCATGAGAACAAAGTCTGACTGTAGGGTATCATCCACCATTAATGATGTAGACGATCTGCGGAATTCCTCGGTGGCAGAAGAATTTCAGGGTCGACCGGCTCTTTTCAAAGATTTCTGTGAACGTGCCATGATTTATTAATGACCGGCCGCGTCTCTGTGCGCATTTCTCTCGATATTCTGCTGCAGAGATATTGCGCAGACATGCAAATGACCTCTTCAAACTTTTGTAGCTCGATCAAGTGATTCTCCGACGCTGCCATAAAAACGAATCATTGCTGTATTACAGCCAGGCATTTACAGGCTGAGGGATTGGGTAGCGATGTGAAAAGGATGAATCAAAATCATTATAAATCACTAACACGAGGGCAATGCCCCCCCCCCCCACCCCACCCCAAAACCGCGGCTTCCACATGTCAGAGAACATGAACTGCAGAAATCCCAAAATATCAAAAGGCACAACTACACTGCCTAATAGAAGTGACTGCCAAGTTTGATGACCCTGGGTTCACACGATATCTACGATTTGGGAGAATCGTGATGAGCATGGGTGGGGGGTGGGGTGGTTATTGATGACTTTGAGGGAACTTAGTTGAACTGTGGTGATCGCAGCAAAATGTTTCACTTCCTGCGATTATTACGATGTTTTACCATTTGACAGAAATCGCGATAGAACGTGTGGCGCGTAACAGACCTTGATGCCCCATCGTAGGGGATCTTGATGAACTTGAGAACACGATTCCTCCAAGTTTCATCTATTATTTGCGAGCTGCCTCTTTTTTATACCCTGATCGTCCTCCAAACGTGCTAATAAATCATGGAGCTCTGGGCATTTTTGAACCGCCGAGATCGTGGACATCGTGCCCCAGTGTAAACCCAGGGTTAAGAAATAATTACAGCCGGATGGAGGAACAGAAGGGAATACTGATGACTATATAATCTCGCATTATATACCGGGGAGATAATAATAGTCAGCAATGTAGGATGATCTGTATAAGGGAAATTGCCATCATTACATTTACATGCACAGAATATTTTTTGCCTTGATTCTGAAAAAGAATATTCTCACTAAGCTGTTTAGAAGGTTAATGAAAATAAAAATTCAATATATATTCCCTTTACGTGCAGCTGTGCATAAGGAACTAATGTCTAGTTGGTTTGTTTAAAGCGGTAAACAGGTAACGAGGCCGTGTGTCCCAAACTGCTATAAAAAGCCCAAATGAGGCACAGATTTCCAAACGCGCTGTATACACTCCCAAAGAAAGAACGCTCCTAAAACCCAAACATCATCATACCATGTCGTATTATATTCTAACATCTGGAATACCAGTGGAATATTGGAGTTGCACCTAATCGTACTGCATGTGTTTCACACTGTGAACCCCTCGGGAGAGACAGAACGGTATTAACTTAAATGTCAACGTCTTGGGTTAAGATCAAGCGCAGATTGAGCTTTAAATGGAAATTGGACGTTACACCGGCGGCCTCTGAAACTGGTGCGCTCAAACAGGTTTATGTACATCAGTGCGTAGCGTTCTCCTCCGGCTCCTTTGAAGGGGACTGAAAGACCTTACAGGCACTGGATGAATTTTGCTTAAATGTTAATCGTGGCTGAGTTCTCCAAAGGCTTCAAATGCTCCATCATCAGACTTTTCAATCAGCAGGGGTGGAGGGTGAACAGGGAGCTAATTTCCCATCAGTGCACCGAGCTTCATGCCAAAGGGTGGTGCAAATGAAAGATTAAGACCGTATGGGTGTTGATTTAACGCAAGAGAACCTGGAGATGATGACCTCCAATTGTAAAAGACCTCAGTACAACGGGAAGGTACCTTCCTAGGCAAAGACTGACGGCTCCTGATACACAGGGTGACCCAATAAAACCTCCCACATTTAAAAAATTATATAAATTAAATCTTTAAAGAAAATCTAATTATTATTTACACACATGAAACTTCATTCAGTAGAGTTTTTATTCATCAGGATTTAAAGATGATCCTCCACATGGTGGTCGTCGTCTGTACCCTCTCGGAGGTGATTTGTGAAGGCTGCCGTGGCTCGACGGGTCGTGTCGGATGGATCGTCGGCGATCTCCTGCTGAATAGCGACCTTAAGGGCTTTGGGGTGGATGAGGATACACTCGTGATTTAAGGTAGCACCACAGAAATAAATCACAAGGGGCGTGGTCAGGGGAACGGGCCGCCCGACATCACCGCGTGACGAGATCACCCGATCCGGAACCATTTCCCTCAGCACTTCCAATGATCTTCCAGCTGTCGTCGCTCCGTCTTACTGAAACCACACCTCCACTTCTTCAGCATCAAGGGGTTCGAGTTGGGGTCGGGGCACCACCGGACCTCAGCACCGCCTCTCCTGCATCACTGAGTTTCACGTGTGGAAATAATAATCTGATTAACATTAACTTTTTTTTTTAAACCTTTGAAATGTGGGAGATTTCTTGGGTTACTCTGTATTAGATAAAAAGTGCAAATATATATATATATATATATATATATATATATAATTATATGTAGGAAGTCTTTGATTTGTCTGCTACCTTCAGAAAGGCAAACTGGCTGATTTGGTGATTCAACTTTACACCAAAGTTACAGTACAGATCTGGCTGGAGTTCTACGACATTTACAAGAAAAATACAAAATTAATGAGGTTTCCGGAAATTCAACTTGGAATTCCAGACTTGCAATAATAGCCTGATAGAGGATGTTCTCGCACACGTTATTGTCCAATTACTGAACCATTTCAAACTTCTCCCAACAGAAAGACTGATTATAATATACTGCTGAGCACCACAGTTCCTACATAAGGAAGGAGAAGACACATTAATTACACACAGCTCGTGTACAACACTTCATCTTCCACAGGCGGATAACAACCAACATCAATGCAAGCTGTAAAATAATGATGTGAACTTATTAATATTTCACATTCACTTTGGCTAAAGGCTTTGTACCGTCAGTTCGAGTCCACATGATTAGTAAAAGCAACTGGAAATCAACAAAAAACAAACAAACAAACAAATAAATAAGTTCATTTTAAAAAATCAGCTACTTTATGCAAGAGGTAAGTACGAACTATAAAACTTCCCCAGAGCCTGCATTTGTACGCCAGAGCATTTTGAAGCGATCAGCAGTTTGGAATTTGCCGGATCATTATTTACAGCATTTTAAGAAAATAAATGAATGTATAAAAAAAAAAATAAAAAAAATAAAAAAAAAAGAACTGAAAAGGTTTCAGAAAGTTGACTTTAGAGTTCATAACCGTGCCAAAATCATCAACATGTCAAGCGTGCTGCGCGTTCCCAGAAGAAACGAGTCCGTATTTAAAAAAGAATTAGGATGAGCGCGCCAGTTTCTGGTTGCCTTCCAGATGACGGGGCGGAATTGAATAATGCATTTGCATTGCGAGGAGTTGAAGTAGCGCGAGGGTTGTTCAATTTGGCTCGGAGAGAATGACGGTGTTTGACAATGTGCTTCCAAAGAGACGGGGGGTGGGGTGGGGTATAAAAAAGAAAAGGGACGGAAACAGATACGCTTAGCCGAGAAAACAGGATTGTATATCGATTCTCTAAGAAATGTCACTCGTTGAGCGATTGAACAACACTCTGTACTGGCGACTGAAGGTTTCTGCCAGAAATTCACCTTTAAGCCTTAACACTCAACAGCTCGTCTCTTGCTTGGGCCTCGCTCTCTAGTTGCACATCTGCCAAATGAGTGAATGTAATGTAATGTAAATGTAAATTTCCAGCTTAACAGCCGAGAAGCTCATAAATAAAGATAGGGAAATGAAAGGTGGGCGCCGCGAGCTGGGGACTGGGGCAACGTTTCGGCTCATGGCTCACGTAGGAACCTTTAAAACGTGCCTACGAGTCTAAACAGAAGAACGCAAAATCTGGCGTTCCAACATTGACACATTACCTTTATTAACGGACGTACGCATTACACGTGGACTGGGGCATTAAACGAACAATAAACCTATCGTCTGTTGAAATCAGCGACTGCGTGTTGCGCGAGTGGCCGGGTGTATTTATTCCTTGTTGTGCGCCATCAGTGCTGGCTAATTATCTCTCACTCAATTACAACTATCGATTCACTGTTTGCTGGCTCAGGCTGCTAGAGTTACGCTAATGGCCTCAGTCACTCTGACCGCAACACACACGCAAAACTGTGCACTATGCCAGGTAGGGTCAAAGAATCCCAACGTTATGGAAGCACAGAGAGGGAGGGATGTGGGCTTGAGACGAGCTCTGCCAGCACACTGCAGATGTAGCCTCTTGGCACGGAAAGCTCCCACAAGGACGGAGGGGGAGAACATAAAAGCTATGCATGTAGCTAATGGCGCCAACAATGGAAAAGAACTCGCGCGAGCGCAGGGCACCCGAAGACTCTGACGCGGCCTTAAGCTGAACTGATTTGCATTGTGTTTTTCGTAACAGCTTTCAGACCGCCGTTAGTCTACACAACAGCCCTAATTTATTAAAATGGACTTCCTTTACGATGCCGACGCTTACGGAGAGACGTATAGATGTATTGGGATGTCTGAAAAACACAAATCAGTCTCTGCAAATATCACCATTCTGGACGTACCTGTGAAAATAGACAGATTGGTGGTGTGTACCGCACAAAGATCTTAAACTGCAATTCATCATGTCTCTAGAATTACTGCACTCACTAAGAGAAAGACTACAGACAGAAGCTGCTACATGGCCAGACAGCTCTGAACACTCGCTCTGGGGGGGTACGAGGAGGACAGTCCCTTGAGGAATCCACAATGGTTTTCCCTTCGTCTGGTTCCTCTCTATATTTCTTCTCTAGGGATGCGTAGGGTGTGTAGAAGAAATGTTTAAATTCTTGTTTAAATTCTTTTTTTGTTATTTTTTTTTGTTTTTCTACGTAAAGCTGCATTGTCTATTGTAAAAAGCGCTATACAAATTAAACTGAATTAAACCGAATTGAACTTTCAACAACAAAAAGAAGCAAAAAGTAACACAGTAATCAATAAAACGTCTAAACATGTTGGTGACCTTCCCATCTGATAGACGGCTCACACGACATAAATAACTTTCACTGACATGTCGTTTTCAAAGACGTCTTTCTGAGATGACAGGAATTCAAGCGTAACGGAGACAAGAACCTACACATCTTCTAGACACAGGCGCATGAAGACGCCATCTGTGCTGAAAGTCACAGTATCACTGCGCTTGTTGTTTTAATTTTCACTGGAATCTATTCTGAAACACTGCTGGGAAATGTACCAGCTCTTATCTGTCCAGTGACTGCAGCTATGACCTAAAGTCGTGCTGCAGGAGAGACGTGAATCACAGACGACGTACAGGGGCGTGATTAATCCGACAATCAGGAAAAAAATAACGAAAGTCAAGACTCATCAGACGATTCCGAGGCCTACAGGAATCAAACCTTTCTCAGACACTTAGCAAAGATTCCTAGAAAAATGCACTTGGTACCAGATAAGGACGTCCAATCTGAAGAGCGGAGATCAAGACGGGACGAGACAAGAACTGGTCCAAGTTCTTAATTAAGTGTCGTGACTATCTCTGTGTCTGGTGTCACATCCTCTTCACTGTGTACTCTATTTTTGGCGGCTCTTTTCTTTGGTTGTTCGGTCTGAAGACAGAGAAGAATATTCTCCGTATTCATGCGATCCCACAATTCCCCTGAACAAACAGAATACTCGTGATCCTGTATGCTATTTGTAGGGAACTGGAAGTAGGGATGCACTTTGGACCTCTTGAATTCCTGGCTTTCCGGGACGAGCTATTTGACTGCAGTCGCCTTGTCGAGACAGCAATCAGCTGTGTAATTAACACAAGTTTCGACAACGCAGCCAGCGACGTCTGACAGAGCTCACTGGTGCTGAGCGTGAACAGTGTTTTTAATGAATGGTTCCTTCGTTGTGAACCACTTGCTTGTTACCCTATTGCACCTCCTGCTTATTTTTAACCAGAAAATGATTCACCCTTCACCATCCCAGACGTTACTGAGAAAGTGGCTGATTAAAAGGAGTTGTACCCGCGGTGACAGTTAAGAAGGAGGTACGTTTACGTCATATCATCTGCAGTCTCCAACACGCCGATACACAACCACTCTCGAAGAATCGTTTAGTCAAACGCATGCCAGCCTGTTAAACAGCCTGATTTGTTTGGGTCTCGCCCGCTGCTCAGCTACATACATCCTGAGCTGCAGACCTTAATGAAAACAGATAAAAGGGAGCGAGGGCAGGGATCAGCAGCATCTGGGGAATAGGCGTGAAAGTGGGATTAATTGCCTTCAAGATCAAATGCTTTAAATAAAAGAGTTGAATAAACACTCAAATTGAAAAGATTTTTTTTTTGTCCATATGGAAAGCATTTCTTAATTCTCAAGCAGTTTAACGTTTTCCTTAAAAAAAAAACAAAAAAACAAACAAAAAAACAAGTTCCGCAAATGACCCAAAAAACCCTGTATGGATAAAGAAAATGGTGTCAAATTCCAGTCAACAGTGAACAGAGTCAACAAGACAACAAAACAGCCTCAGTTTTACAGATTTACACAAACTGTGAAGAATTGAAGGGAATTTAAACCCAAACTTAATAAAACCCTGTATGTGTATTATATATCCATGCACATCAAAACACGCCATTGTTATTAAAGCCTACTCTGTAAAAAAAAAAAAAAACGAGTGATAATTCCTCAGGCAGAGGGCGCTGTTGTACTGAGAAAAGTGGGGCGGGAGTGACGTCAAATAAACAGTTAACATGAAAGAGTTATGCATTAAATGCACTGAGATATACATCCGAGGTTGACGTAAACGGGCAGACGCCTGTGCGATGTCTGTAAATGTAATGTATTATTACGTACAGATGTGCAGAATTCATTTTATTCAGAAGTTTATTAGTTTATATCTGATTTGTTGGTTTATTATCTGTATACTGTTATTATTTCCGTTATCTTACCTTATTGGAACTGAGGCTTCTACTACCTACTCTCATGATTTCATACTCTCGTCTACAAATGGCGGCCTTTTCAAACGTGCAAACCATCGAACGCAATTTAGCAGATTGCAACTATGTAAGTAAAAACCACCTGATGATGAATGTATACATGTTTTCAGTGTAACAGGAGAGTTTGGAAGGCTTTCGTTTTATTTCACCTTAAAGTTGCTTTTACAACAGCACTTGCACCAGAACAAGTTGCCCCCACACAACTGGCTGTGTACAAACAGATTGTTCCAGAGCTTGACACCAGTGGGTGCAAGATGCTCCCCTTTTTGAGGTGGTGCAAGTTGTTACAGAACATCTTGTTTTACGTGCAACTTGCCATCTCAACACAACCGGTGACAAGTAAAAGGGTTAATGCATGGGACCCTACTTATTAATGAGTGGAAAATAGGACCAACGTATTGAGTGATGGTTGTTGGAACCATGTTTAATAAAGATTAGTGGTGGGTGGGACCATGGTAATTGACGAGTGACAGTGGGTGGGACCATGGTAATGACGAGTGACAGTGGGTGGGACCATGGTAATGATGAGTGACAGTGGGTGGGACCATGGTAATGGGGGAGTGACAGTGGGTGGGGCCATGGTAATGGGGAGTGACAGTGGGTGGGGCCATGGTAATGGGGAGTGACAGTGGGTGGGACCATGATAATGAGCCATTGATAGTGGGTGGGTCCATGTTTTAAAGTAATTGGTGGTGGGTGGGACCATGGTAATGGGGAGTGACAGTGGGTGGGGCCATGGTAATGGGAGAGTGATAGTGGGTGGGACCATGGTAATGAAACAGTGATAGTGGGTGGGTCCATGTTTTAAAGTAATTGGTGGTGGGTGGGACCATGGTAATGGGTGAGTGATAGTGGGTGGGACCATGGTAATGAGCCAGTTACAGTGGGCGGGACCATGTTTTAAAGTAATTGGTGGTGGGTGGGACCATGGTAATGGGCGAGTGATAGTGGGTGGGAACATGGTAATGAGCCAGTGAGAGTGGGCGGGACCATGGTAATCAGCCAGTGAGAGTGGGCGGGGCCATGTTTTAAAGTAATTGGTGGTGGGTGGGACCATGATTATTAGTGATTGGATGCAAGTAGTCTTAAAGCTGCAAGCTCCACTGCTATCAGAACAGAAATCCAAATGACATCCCTGGGACATCCAGCTTTAAACACTGCTTCAACATTTTAATCTTTTTTTTTTTTTTATAAATATCTTTGTTTATAAATACATATTTTGGTTTATATTTATATTACAAAGTTAAAAGAGTGCGTGGGTAGGAGTGGAACTGTATTAAATAACAATAACGTGGGTGACTCAGGGCTGGACGTTAGGATCGAAAAACAATATGGCAACCCTGTCACTTTCACGAAAATGATATTTAAACAGATAAAAAATGTTCCAGGCTTCGATACGCACCGGAAGAGTCGGAGGATTTTGTCGGCCTTGTACTCAGAGTGCAGGAACACACGCGGGTTACTGAAACCGCGGATCACCGCAGGAGCAGTAAGGCGTTTCTTTAATATGCAGAGCTCCTGTACATTTTATTCTTTATACCTGCATGTCTTTTCTCTAACTTCAGGAGAAATTTCCTTCTTGTGTGTTAATCGAGTGTCCATTTGCGAGTGCTCCTGGAAGTTGTCTGCATAATTTAAAGCAGTAATCTAATGAATTAATTCCCAGTGCATCCGTCGCTTCAACCA
The DNA here is from genome assembly GCA_039654325.1 of Tandanus tandanus. Classification (NCBI taxonomy): domain Eukaryota; kingdom Metazoa; phylum Chordata; class Actinopteri; order Siluriformes; family Plotosidae; genus Tandanus; species Tandanus tandanus. The sequence continues at coordinate 34,312,836 of JBCNYH010000002.1, forward strand.
AATCCTGCAGTTCCTCTTCTTTATAATGTTAAACCAAAATCAGCTCATTTTGAAGATAATATTGTAGCTAATTTAAAAAACATAGTTTAAACCTTATGAATAATTTATAGTTTTTTTTCCCCACATCCGAAAAAAAGAGGAAATTTCATTTTCTGTTACAGTTCCAAAGAGACCTGTACCAAGAGGTTTGAGAAAAAGGGAAAGAGCACATTTGCTCGAGCTTATCCTGGTTTCTGTAAAGCGACGAGGAGTTCAACTCCTCCTGGACGGGACGCTGGTCCATCACAGGTTACCATCCCAGTACCTTTACTGGTACCCATTTTTACTGCTGGGTGGACAGAGGCACACTTATGGTTATGACTAGGGTTGCACCGATACCGATACCAGTATCGGGCATCGGGCCGATACTTTGTTGAAATACACGTATTCGTAAATAAGTGGCAGATATCACGCACCGATACCACCCAAATGTGTTTCACTACAAACTGGTGAAACTGGTCACTGTCGGCGGATGTGATTTGTTGTCCTACCTGACTTTGTGTACTTAGCACTATGGCGAGCCCTCCCTTCGACACCAGAGTTCGCTAGTGCAAGACCGCAGCACCCAAGTTTTGCAAAAGCGAGATAAAATGTCCAACGACAGCTCACTGTGCGCTTGATGATCAGCCACTTTCGGTTGCTGATAATGTTAGATTTTGCCATTTTCTTGGCGTGCTGGAGCCAAGATATCAAATTTCTGGTCGCCCCTACATCACAGATGTTATGTTGCCAAAGCTGTATGACGGAGTGAAAAATCACCTTAGGTCCCTGGTGCATGATGTTGCGGCATTAAGTTTCACAACTTAACTACTTGGACTAGTATCATCTGCCCAATGCCTCTCCTCAGTTTAACGGCACAGTGGATAGATTAGGCATTTAAGCTTCACCATATCGTGTTACAAGCGATGCGATTTCAGGGCTCTCACACAAGCCAAGCTATAGCTAATGTGTTTGAAGACATGCTACAGATTTGGGGATCCCAAAAAGCTCCGTCCACGTCGTGCTCCGAGATAACGCAAAAAAGTGGTATCGGTGCAGCCCTAGTTAAGACCTTGCTGGGGGTCTAATTGGGATTCAAACTCACAACCTCTCGATGCACGTTCACCCCTGGCCCTACATTACTTAAACAATGAACATGTGAGAAACTCCAGGATATTGCTTGGATAAAGTCCCAATGTTTTCCCCACAACCCCACTCTGCTGTACAAAAAACTAGTTTGGACTGGCAGTCGCATGGCATCACATGGAGGTTGCTGCGACTCTTGATTGGAAGGTGGACTCCATTTCTCCTGTTTAATTTTCCCCAAGCAGCAGTTAATGGAAACACGTAAGCCATGCACAGCCTCCGACTTCACTAAACCATCTGAGACGACAGCCACGAAACTGGGACAGCGAGACGCTCAGAAACAAGCCGTGATCGATGGAATCGTTTCAAGAGTGCAGGGCACACGAGTCATCTGGCAACTACAAGAGACATGACTAAGCACTGATGGATGTTTATGAGTAGAGGTGAAGAGTGTGGTGTGATTTGAAATGCAGGGAAGCCAGCGGGAGAAGCTGCCAGAGAGAGTGGGCGGAACTCACCTTTGTGGTTGATGCAGCGGATGCACTGCTTGCTTTGAACATCCCACATCCTGACAGTTTCGTCATGGGAGCCTGACAGCAGCAGCGTACCGTCCATGGACACCGACAGGCACGTCACTAGGTTCCTGCACACGGCAAAGATTTGCATCTGGGATATAGTGCATGCACTAGCTGTGTACGTTACGATACATATACAACTCCCCCCCCCCCACCCCCACCCCCGAGGACGGAGCATGATCTTATCACCTGTCTATGCTTCAGTGGACGGCACTGCAATGATTTAAAATAAAAATATATATAAATAAAAAATAATTGTCACACTTAATAACATCAGTCTGGGGTGTGGGATTTTCACAAGAAACATGAAGTGGGTGGGTACGGAGCTCAACTGCTCTGAACTTTCACAAGATGCGATACGAGAGATAACCAATCAGAGCCTAAAGACACCAGTGATTAAAAGATGCTGCCAGGCACTGAGTCCCCCGAGTTTATATTTATATAACTCTTTTTGAGAGTCTTCTATACTTGCTATAACAACAACAACAACAACAACAATAATATAAACAATAACAATAATAATAAACTATTTATAACAATATGAGCTAAAATAATAAGATAATGATAATAAAATAATATAAGATAATGATAATAAAATAATATAAGATAATGATAATAAAATAATATAAGATAATGATAATAAATGCTTTAATACTGTAGGGAAATAACTCAATGCTGCTCACAGTTCAAAGATTTTCAAAGCTCAATTCAAAGCTGCTCAAAGATTTTTAAGCAGGAAACATGCGAGAGGGCTACCTAGGCAACGAGAGCTGACTACACATCAGCATCGAAGCAATTCACTTGTCACTTAACACAACAGTTGCAACAGGGCCATGGACAAGCACCGGCTGTGAATGGAAAATGGGAAAGAATCTGATTTATTTCAGAGCTGTAGTCAAGACCACATTTGTCCGAGTCACGTCTAAGACCAGGAATAGTTAAGCTCAAGTCTAAGAGGCTCAAGTCGAAGAACAAAGAAGTGTGTATCCAGGTTAAATCTGAGTCCCAGACGCCCAAGTTGCACATGGTGTGCCGCTATCGTCCTGGGGACTGCAAATTCAAGTCCAGGAAGAAGCCCACAGCCATCCGTGGCTAGGACCCCATGACAGCTAATTGGCTGAGCTCTCTAGGGAGGGAGGAAGAGAATATACTCAATTTCCTGTTAGTTAAGTGACCACTGACCAATCGTAGGCATTTGTGGGCTCTTGCGTGCACAGGGGTGGATGGGGCGATGCTTTCCTCCGTAGTGTATTATGCCACTCTTGTATACGCATGCACGGCAGTTGGCTGGCATCATCAGGTGGAAGCACGTGCTTCCTCTTACCCTCTCTGGTTGGAGGTGATCGTATGTCACAAGGGAAGAATACTTGAGGGATGAAAATCGGTTTCCGCGATTTCCGGCAGGCATATGATTGGTTACCAGGCATTCACTGCCAACGCCCATTCCAGATGGATTTCAAACGAATTGAACCAATGCCTGATTCCTGAACTCACTCAAATAATTATTTAGTATTGAAGGAGGTGTTCCTAAGGGGAAAAAACAACATATACTTTTTTAAGGTAGCTGGACTTGGTGAAGACCAACTACAATATTTGGCAAGACCAATGAACAAGTCCAAACCGAGGGTGAATACCAACCAGTCACAGTCTTGACACCGGAATAAAGTTCTACAGCCCTGATTTATTTGCCTTGTTTTTCCTCCTCAGTGATGCTTCCATCTGATGCAGACGCTGGACGAAGACAAAGCAAACGGCACCTGCCATGTCCTGGGGTAAGATGAAATTGAACAAAACGGTGGGTTGCCAAAGTTAGATTTTTGACCCGATTTCGTTTTTTAGCCGTGTGCGCTTCAGACCAGCAATCAAAGACAGAACCAGAAGTAACGAGTAACAAAAAGAACATCTCTGCGCTCTTCATTTCCTGCCTGCTGCAGCTCAAACCTCTCCTGAGCAACCAAGGGCGTCGCAGAGTCACAGAGACCCAGTATCTGATGAGGCTATGTCACTGTGGAGTCCCCCCCTCCCCCCCTCCCGAGATGTCCGTGCCCCGTGCCATCAGGCTCGGACTGCCAACAGTTCCTAATGGTGCAAGGACAAGGGGGCCAAGGACACAAGCGATCCTGCAGGTGTCAATTCACCTGCGTCACAGGTCACACTTGCAAGACGCCTATGTGGAGGTCTCTGGTAGCGTGCCGATTACATGTGGACATCTATTGACCAAGTAGGTCTGATCCGACCTGCCACGTCTTTCAGACTGGGACTTCCAATAACACTAGTGTGTCAGAATAACTTTATTTGAAGTTCTATTGTACCAGATTTATACAGCCATGCTTCAGCCATTAGGAGATAACATGAGATAGTCCATCCATGCCTGAACAAGGTCACATGACTGCCAGTTACTAGGTGTGGAAAACAGAACAAAACAAAATAGTTTCCCACCAACAGTCCCACCTACAACACATCAGTGATGCATATCAGCATTCTCAGCCTTAGGCATCAGTCTCGCAGGTTGGCAGCTATCAAGCTATAAAGGAGCAGCTGGGAATTGGCTCTGACAAAACCGGGGAGATTCGGGGTGAAAATCCAAATAGAAAGTTTGCCAAAATGCTTTCACAAGAACATCAAAAGCTGTGAAAAGAGCAACCCAGATTCTCTCCATCCTGGACTAGATGAGTGTTAAACGTGATGATCAGTTCACCTGTGGCCTTTGAACACCTGATTTCCTTCGCCGTCTGACTGGAAGGTCTTATCCCGACTCAAAGCCTGTTAATAATAAAAAAGGAAAAAATAATGAATGAGAAAAACAAAGGAGAAGCATTTATTACATAAGGAAGGCAAATGTTGCAGACTTTGAGAACAGGCTCTAAGCAAATTAGCTCACGATCCAGGTACAAAGCTAGCATGATCCTCACGTCAACATCCATTAGCTTAAAGTGAGTTTTTTTGGCCGTGGCCGTCGTCTAAATGGTCTGATCAATCGAATTAATTGCATCAATTAGTGGGGGGAAAAGTGGCCGCAGATGCGTGGGTGATCCAGATTACTAAACTGCACTGCTGCTGACTCAAATCATTACACCACTTTTTTTTTTTTTATAACAGCGTGCTCAAAGATTCTCAATTAAACATGACAAGTGGGATCAAAGGCACGGATTACGCTATAGACGGCCAAGTCATTTATTTCCTATTCATATACGAACACTTTTCAGTCGACTCTCTGGTCTGGCTAGGATTTGAAATTTACATTTATAATTAGTTGAAATAAATCAAAGCATTACATTTTTAATAAAAAGACACATTATATACATCACATGCTCATGTTAAGCAGGAGGAAACATGCTGTAATTAAACCCGCTCTCAAAAAAATCATACCAAACAAACTCCACATTTCTTCACATGCAAATCGAACGCTTAAAGACATCAAGGCTGTTCCACATCTCTAAATATAAAAGAAAAAGTTCCAGGCTCGCTGGTCCTCTGCAGAAAACAAACTCTTACATTCAGTCTCTCTGTGTTTATGAATGTACACAAGTTGTCAGGCGGGGGGGGGGGGGGGGGGGGGGTTTTTTGGGGACAAAAAAAAAAAAAAAAAAGAAAAAAAAAACAAAACGAAATGACACAAAAACCACACGACACTACACACACACCACACTAC